>VYZS01022627.1:14238-32281 GCA_013400695.1 Neodrepanis coruscans
TGATGGAGGACTAGTTAGGAAAAAAAAAAAAAAAAAAAACAAGAAAAAAACCCCCAAGCTAAAATAAATAATCGAAAATAATATTAAATTTCTTTCTGTATCTGAGTATCAGCTTTGCTGATAATCTGCCTTCTGAGAAGTTTGTCAATAACCTGTGTATCAAAGGGCCAAACTGCAAGCAACTGGAAAATAGTACTTTCTACTTGTGAGTTGCTCATGCCTCACAATAGAACCTGAACAGGAGAGATTTTTAAAAGAGAAAAAAAGTAATGATTTCCATGTTAGAGTTTTGTTTGTTTCTCTGTTTGCTTTTTTGAGGTACTTTTTCGGCAAGACATTTGAGAAAAATCATCCTTAATTATCATTGTAAACACTTTTGCTTGATGATCAGAAATGAAAAATTAATTAGCATAGAGATCTAAAGTTCCAGCTTGTGTGCGCAGACAAACATAGATTTTCCTCCTTAGCAACAAAAGTGGGTTTTAGAAGTACCAGAATGATCAGTCTAGGTCTAGGTTTGAAAGACAATTATGCAATTTAAAACCTTAAAGGAAAAAAACGTGTTTACCAAAAGTATAAGAATAGGAAAACAGCTCCTTTATTAAATATATATACATTTATTACACACATATATATATGAATAACAGAAACACAGAACAATGGTAGTGAAAAAAAAAAAAGGAAAAGAAAACCCTAATCCTTTGTTTTTAGCTCTTAGTCCAGTCTCACAGCTGCGAGAAGATGGCTATCATGATGAAGATGGTGGCTGCCATCCATGCTGAGATGTAACCCAGGCAGGAGCTGTGGGCAGATTCATTCTTACCAACATTTCGAGTTGAAAAGGAAGGGAAAGGAAGAAACTCTGTGATCGGTAGCTCCTTTCTTCCCAGTGTGGGGGTCCGGGCTCCCATTCAATGACAGCAGCAAGAGAAAGAGAGAGAGAGCAAGCGTCCCTGCTGCCTTCCACACCAAGAGCCAAAGACAGAGAGACTTGAGTGCACATTTGCCAAGCAGTTTAAGCTACCAACTCCTGAGAGGTGCCGTGTGGCAGAAGCTCCCATGAGTCCATCAGCTACCCCACCCTAGTCACGCCAGAGGCCACCATTCTGGGCCAGGGCCCACCGCCTCCAGCACTGACCATGTGGCGCACTCCATGGTCAAGCACGACTATGGTCAGGAGGGAAAAAACCCAAACACCCCCGACACAGCCTGACACGACTCCCCAGCCTGGCACAGCCTGGCACCTGACACAACCTCAGCTCTGCATGGCCTCTTCCAGTCTCGATTGCTGCTGCCTGGGGTTGGGGCCGCTGTTCCCATGGCAATGCTGTCACCAAGCTTAAGCGCCACCCAACACCGCCCCTTTCATGGAGTGTACAACATGGTGCAGCCCCATCAACCCCAGAGGTGGCGGAAACCAGCAGGAGCAGGGGAGCCTGACCTGGCCTGGTCTCTTGCTGCCCAGGCTGCAGTTGGGAGGGGTGGGGGTAAAAAAAACACAGGCAAGCTTGAAACAGTAACAATCGGCTAATTGCAAAGCCCTTGGTTATTTCTAGATCTGTTTTACATTGTAGATTCTTTGATAAACTGTACTAATTCAACAATTTATATTCAGCCATTCAATGCCTAATACAGAATTAGTACCTTATGTATTGCCATCTCTTGTTTGTTCAAATCTTTTCACGTGCCTCTTACAAAACTTAGCCACTTTATGACCTTTCAACTCTTCCCAAATAACACTTAATTCGTAAGGGTGAAGAACACTCACCAGTTTTATCTTCATTAGTATGTTATGTGGTAAACAAATTTGACATGCAAGAAATTCCCTGCATTAAGATTAATTCAATCATTAAACTAACATTTGCTGCTCTACAAATACCCATTTCAACCTATTGAATTTATTATCTAATATCTGTGGGCAGTGATTAGCAGTTTTGTTCATTATTATTCTGAACCTGCTAAATAAATCATGGCCTTAAATTGTTTGTGTGATTGTTCCATGAACTTGTTTTAACCTTTCTGGCTCAAGTGTTTCAACTTGATTTTAAAAAAAGAAATATTTCATTTTTCACATTTAATCTTGACTGTAAATCACAAAAGTATATGAAAAATTCTCTACAGCTACACAGAAAGAGTCTCTGTCCCCTGTCCCATTATGGCCTTATGCTAGCAAACAGGAACATATACTTTCATTTTGCTAAATACTGTAGCTTTCAACCTAATATTTTTTACTGCCACCCTCTCTTTTTTTTATTTTTTTTTTAGTATATTGAATGTGGTTTTTCAGATTATATAGACAGTTATTGGGTGCATGTGCACTGGTGCTGGTGGTGGAGGCTGGAGAGTGGCCTCTATCAAGACCAGCTGGGGCTGCCCCATGCTGGATGCAGTCAGTGACACCTGTCTCCCACCCACGCAGCACAGGGCAAGGCTGAGCCCTGCAGCCAAAGGGGTGGCATCTTGGGGAAAATATGCTTAAGAAAGGATAAAAAATGTTGCCTGGCAGTGAGAAATAAGGAAAAATGTAAGAAAAATTCCTGCAGACACCAGATCATTGAAGGAGGAGGGAAAATGCTCCAGATGTGAGAGCAGAGATTCCTCTGCAGCTCTGAAGAAGGACACATGAGAGCAAGGGAATCCATATTTCAGGAATGAGAGAGTGAATTTGAGTCTTAAAAAAGGACAGAGTGAGTAGAAGGTGTGGCTTTTTTTTTTTAAATTTTATTTTGTTTCCTTTTGTTTTGTTTATTTCTCACTAGCCAGTTCTATTTTAATTGACAGCAAATTGAATTTTCCCAAATTGACATATGCTTTGCTTATGGCAGTAATTGGTAATCAGTCATCTCATCTCTATTTCCGTCCACAAGTGTTTTTATCCTACTTTGTCTCCTGTCCTGCTGAGGAGGAGGAGTAAGAAAGAGCCTTATTGGGCATCTAGCAGCCAAGTGAGGCCAACCCACCATAAGTGTTAGGTTAAAATATCTGCCTAGGGTAATAGCATCCAATTTTAGAGTTAAATATTATTCAATAGATATTTATCTTCATCAGTGAAGATCCCAGTTATTGTTATGGCCAGATTTTAATCAATCCTAGATTCTTTTACTTTTTAGATTTCTAGTGTCTCAGTTTCTATGTCATCTTCCTGAGTCTTCTCTAGTCTATTTAGTCCATGCATGCACATAAGAGAAATTTGTCAGATACTGACTCTGTTGTATTACCATAGAGATGTAAGTGAGAAATTTTGGCAGAAGATGTAATAACTCTTCATGATTATGCATAATGAAGTTTTGAGAAACTAATGATGTTTTGAATTTATACATATTTGCATTTCAGAGAAGGATCCTGTCACGTCACAGAGGAAACTCTCATAAGTGTAAAATTTCAGAACAGGACTTATGCTGAAAGTACAGTTCTGCCTCTGCCTCCACCTGAGGTTTTGCTCAAGCCTTTGCTTCCCAATAAAATCATTCCATGCAGAACATCAAGCTTTCTCTTAAAAAACCTGCACAATTGTGTGTTTCCCACTCAGGAAGGCAAGCTTCCTTAGTGACATATGAGAATATTGTTGGAGTCATAAAGCCAAAGATAATAAGCTGTGTCTCATCTATATTAGGGTCAGTGGGAAGAGGTAGTAGCAAGAAACTAGAATCTGTTAAACATATATTCTTTTCCTGGTTACTTACATGAAGAAGCTATAGAGAGTCTAAGTCAGTCTACTATTTCAGCTCCTTACAAGGGCTATAACCATACTATACAAATAAAACACTTCTATCATATAAGGTAAAAGGGAGTCTGAGAATGAAAACCACAAAATTTTCCCATCCGCTTTGTGCAACAGAGCCTCTTACAGGATCCAAATGACCAGTGCTGACCTATCAGTCACCTCATTTACACTGCTTCCCAGAGATTTTGGAGACTGCTTTACACAGTGACATAGTATAATTACAATGCTATTCATGTTAATCCTTTAAAGGATATTTTTCCCTTTAGCTTTTACAAAATAACATCTATAAATAAAAATAGAAGTCCTTCATTATTGTCATAAAAAAATTAAGATGTCAAGTGCTATCTGAAGCAGTGTTACTTTTTGATTTGACTCTAGCTTTCTCTTAAACCCAATACTGTAAAAATTCCTTTGTCTCGCTTTATCATAACAAAAATGGCTGGATTTTCATACTTCTGGATTTATTTTTTTTTTCTTGAAGCTCAGCAGGAGACATTGTAGATGCTTTGTACTGTGTTCTATTCCCCTCCTTCCCCTCTCAACTATAATACATTGCCATTCTTAATGGCTTATCCGGAAACTATGAAAATGAATTCTGAATATTAAATAATGTATGGCTAAACCTGAAAAATGCATTTTCTAAAACTCGATTTAGAGTCTTTCAATTCACAGTGCACAACCCTTTTTTTTTTCTTAACCCAACAACACCATTAACATTTTCAAATGAGTGTACTTTTATTGCATGCTTGTATCTGAAAAAGGATTCAGATCTCTATTTTTTTTTCCCTAAAATTACTGGCTGGACATATAACTGTGAACCGCTTAAAAGGAAAAACTGTAAACAGCTGTCGCAGAATACGTTGATATTTCAGAAGGTTTTGCTTGCAATCACTTTTTAAAAGTACTGTAAGAGACTCTGCTTATGTTTCCATTATAGAGAGCCTCATTCTCTGTTAAATAGTGTGTGGATCTTTTGTCCCTCATGCTGTATTATTTCATCCTTTGAATCTATTTTACACTTGGTTGAATAGTCAACTATTTAACATGAGTTCAGATAACCTGTGAAAATGGCTTTTCCTGATATTTGATATTCAAGACCTGTACTCCAAGTACAAGCAACAGTACTCTTGAGAAGGTTTTTGTTTTGCTTTATTTTAGTTTTCTTTGATTATTATTTCCCTTTTCTCCTAAGCTGACTACAAGGTATATTTAGGAGTGTAAACTCACAATTTCTTATATCACTTCCACCTGTCTGTGCAACTGGAAATCCAGATGTAGAATAAAGTTAGCAGAATAAAGAGGTGAAAAAAAACAACTCAGTATTGAATAAGAGCTAAATGAAGCGGTTTGGTCAACATACCTGTTTTTTTGTGGTGTTAAAAGAGAGCCTTGATTCATTATAGTACATCCCCTGGGTCAGTGCCTAAAGTGTTATGCAGAATCTCTTGGTACCTCGTCACCCATTATCAGGAGTATCCTTTAAACATTCATGTAGATGATGCTGAAATCCATCTTATTGTTTTTATTGCTACCATAGTTTAGATATACTGGAAGATGTTTTCTGCCTCTTCAGAAAATAATTCAGAGGTGATTTCCCAAATGTCCCATTTACAGAAAGATTCTGCTCAGTTGTTTGCGCTTTCTAGGTAAGTTGTAAACTATGGAAATACTTCCTTTCCCATCAAATGAGCCTGTTCTTGTTGTGAAATAATTTCTTATGATATAATGATGTACCTAAAGATATTATTACAGCTGTCATAAATGCAATTAAAATTCTAATTAGTTAGTGCCATCAGGATTTGGCAAATGTGTTATCTGGTTAATATGGCAATTCTTTTTAACACAGGGTGTTTCCACATCCAAGGAGAGTTCTGCCATGACAGGCTAACTTCCAATAGGAGTTTGATTTGCACTTTTGATTTTCACAGTATTCCTCAGATGGGGTGAATTCTGCACCATACAGCAAAAATAGTATCTGACTCCCAGAAAACAGTTAAAATGGAGTTATGGTTTATCTATGTCTTATATATGACCACAACCACATAATTCCCTGATTAGAATTGCTTAGTGTGTTGGGCTTTATGTGAAGTTTCATTTCGTTCAAAACACTATTAAAATAAATCAGAATTTACAAGGCAATGATTCAAAAATCATGATTATTGTAACTAAGTTTTTTTAAACCATTCAGTTTATTGCTTTGCCTGTTTAAAATTTAGCTACAAAGGAATGTCACTGGATTTTTTGTGACAAGGCAAGTAAGGCTTTTTTCGTGTGCTACTCCTTCTTTACAGAATTTTCCAAAAGTCACTGTTGTCTTCATTGAGATCAAAGGCATGCTGACTACTGAAGATGGATTACAGAATAAGTTGAATTGTAGTGCATGAAAAAAAAGTGCTTTTTAACCACTGGAAAGTGTTATCTAAAAACATAGCTCATGATGCTAAGAAATACCATGCTTGGTTTTGTGGTGAGTGCTGATGATCAAAACAAGAGACCTGAAGACGAAAAAGGTACTATATCTGTGGCTACACATTACTTGAGATTTCTGTATTCATAATATGTTGAGGAGAATGTCATATGTTTTATTTGGTTCTGTTTTAAGTTTGTCCTGCTCCACTCACAACATTGTGTGTATGTGTATGTATGTATTCCTGAGGTTCTCTCCTTTGAATGTAAAATAAAATAAAAAGTAATAACACTGAAAAGCCGATGGGCAAAAATTGATTCATAAATGAGAAGGTGGCATTCATCTTGGAGCTCTTATTGGAAACCTAAATCTCAGTAAATTTGTAGCCTAAGGATACAATGGACTTAAAGGATTTCTGTCTCTGAAGAAAAATTAGAATGCCTTTGAGGTAAGGTAAATGGAAAAGGTTGTTTGGGCAAATGTGGAGCTCTAGCACTATTAAATGCTAAGCACCATCAGGGGGTATCTCAGTCATTAGCAAGAATGGCATGTTGAAGATTTTTCAAGCAGAAGAGTTATGGATGGCTATATGGAAGTGGCACAATGCCATGGGGAAATTATGTCAAGCAAAAGGAAGATTTTTAAAACATATTGTGGGAAAAATCCTACTGAAATAGTGTCCTTTCTTAAAATACTTTAGAAGCTATTGCCCAAAAGAACCTTATGTTGTCTTTTAAATGAAGCAAATCTGGGACACTAACTTTGAAGTCCTTTCTACAACCTTGTGCATACCAGTTCGCCTTGATCTGTGGCATATTTTGTCTTCATTTGCATTGTAAACATAAGTACCACCTTAATCCAAACATAAGCATGTTCACATCATATCTGAGTAGTTAGCAATCTTGACTGACTTGGAAGTGTTTTATGGGCCTTGTGTGTTAGTTTTGTATATAATTAAAAGGGATCTCAGGGGTTTTGTAGGCAGCCAGTAAGTTAAGCTATCTGGTGTGAGAATAATGTGTTGGTATCTAGGGAAGGAAAGATTTAGGAGCCAAGCTAGGAACCCTGTTTCAAGCCAACAGAGTTGGAGAAGCAAGCAGATATGAAGTGTTATATCTCCAGGCAGCAGTTACCAGCATTCTCATTATGGTAGCACATCCTCCTGGCTGCTCTGCAAAATGGCCGGGAGATTAGAAGCTCTGCAGGAAGCTATCTGTATTCTCAAAGTTGGAAATATGTTGTTTGGATGACAGCAGCTACATGGAAAATGGGTATTAAGATAATCTTCAGCATCAAGAATATTTCACTTTCACAATTTGCCTTAAGGTATTGCTTAGAGAGAATAGCAGTTAGTGTGGTCTGTGCTGTAATCCTGTTTGAGGCTAAATAGTGAGAAATACCATAAATTTATCCTCTAATGTATAATGTACAATGACTTGTACTGTGGGACAATAAATTGTACTGTGGGAGAACCTTAATATTTTACTCATAGAGTGATGTTTAGTTTAATAAATATATTTCCATGTCTTCACCGCTTCCTATATCAATTTGTTATTACATAGTACCCTTGAAGCTACTTGCATTGGGTTTATGTGGAAATGTTTTTTAGTGGGGGGACTGCAGGGATGGCTTCTGTGAAAAGATGCCAGAGGCTGTCCCCATGTCAGGCAAAGCCAGTTCCACCTGGTTCCAAGACAGATCTGCCACTGGCTAAATCTGAGCCAGTCAGCAGCACTGGTAGCATCTGTATGAAAACATTTAAGAAAGGGTAAAAAATGCTGTGTGACAGCACCTGAGAGAAAGTGTCATGGTTTTACCACTTAAAATAGCGGTCTTGACAAGAGATGTCTGAGAGAAGCCAAAACAGACCCAAAAAGAAAAACACACAAATAACACAGTTTATTTCACACACACAGAAAACCGACAATAAAGTGCAAAAACCAGACAAATTAAGCTTTCCCAGGGCCTGTGTTGGGATGGGAATGCTCTGGAATAACTGGTCTCTCTCTTGAGGCTCCGGAAGAGACGCCAGGATAATTAGAGAAGGCTCGTGACCGACCTGAGGACCTACAGCAGCACGAGCCTCCTCTCGGCTTTCTGAAGAAAAACACTCAGTTAGAAACCGCGAGCCCCCCCCCCCGGGAAGGGATTTCACTGCTGATGGAAAAGATGTGGTCTTTGGAACCCAGGGAAATAGCTGCAGATAATCNGGGGGGAGGGGAGAAACGATTTTCATTTTCCAACCCACAACAGAAAGTAGTGAGAATATGTGAGAGAACCACAGATCAGTGAATAAGGAGGTGTAGAAGGTGTTTCAGGCACCAAAGCAGAGATTTCCCTTCTCTGTGAAGGTCCAGAGATGAGCAGCTATCCACACTGCAATCCATGGAGGATCCCATGCCAGATCAGGTGGATGTGCCCTGAAGAAAGCTGCAGCCTGTGGAGAGTGGGAAGCGGACAGGAGCAGCATCATCTCCCACTGCACCCTGCTCCCAGCGGCCCCGCTCCGCCACTGACCCCACCGCTCCATGAGGTGCCGGGATGGGGTCCAGCCGTTTCTCTCTCTCCACTCTCTGAGGAAAAGGAAAAAAAAAAAAAAAAATTAAAAGACACTCCCCTCCACCCTTCTCCCCGGCCAACCCAGAACAGGAGTCCTCCTGAGTAGGAGGGCGTGGCATAGATAACATGCGATGAACTGGCCACAGCCGCTGTTGCCTGTTCCCCTGCCCTGCTGGAGGGTAGGAGGGGGAGAAAATCAGGAGTGAAGTTGAGCCTGTGAAGAAGAGAGGGGTGTAGGGAAGGTGGTCTTAGATTTGTTCTTACATCTCATTATCCTACTCTGTTTAAATGGCAGTAAATTAAATTAATTTCCATAAATTGAGTCTTCTTTGCCATTCATAGTAATTGGTAAATAATCTCCCTGTCCTTGTCTTGACCCGTTAGCTATCCATTGTACTTTTCCTCTCTGTTCTGTTGAGAAGTCGGAGTAATAGAGTGGCCTGGTTGGCACCTGGTAGCCAGCCGAAGTCAATCGACCATATTACTAAATTCAAAGGTTGTTTATTTTTAGGAGAGTTGACAACAGTGTGACCTTTCAGTTTCCTTTGAACTGTCATTAACATCTGTGTAGCCCACAGGTTACAAGGTCTTATTTGTCTTGCTGTTACTGTTACTGGGATTGTAACTGTTTTTTTTAATTTAGTATCCTTACTTTAAACTCTTAAAAGTATAGTTTTGGCCTCCTTTATAGTGATCTAAAATTTGATCCCTTTAAAATCTTCTATGGGATAGAAGATTTTATCAGTCCACTTAACTTTTGTCTATCCTTTTGCATAATTTTTGATCTAAAGCAGAATAGAAAATTCTATCTGTTGGTTTTTTTTTTTTTTCTTTTGTACACTCTGTAGAAATGACAGTTACTTTAGACCAGATTATGCATATAATTTTAGGCACAGTTTCTGAAATTACCATTTACTTTGTGAATGCTTTCATAAGGATATATACACCAGCAATTGCGTCTCATTTTTTTTTTCTATAATGCTATTATTTGTACAATTATTTATACAATTTTACAACAAGAGAGATATTAATAGAAACTACTAATACTGTAGAGCTGAATGTAAATTCAAGTTAAGAAATATAACAACTGAATTTTTAAAAAACTCCATTATATTAAGTCTACATTAATATCACAGAAAGGTCCTCTAATAGTATTAAGGAAGGAAAGAATCTGCTTTTTTTGATATAAATATGAAAAAATCACTCATTAACAACATTACTATTAAACATTGTGCATGTTCAGAATATGTAAACGCCTTGGCAGAGTAGAATACAAGGGTTTATTATGGCTTGCGATGTACTGGCAAGATGATGGGTAGGTGAATGTGATTTCATTCACTCAAATTTCATCTAACATTGTTCAGAAGAAATTCAGCTTCAAGGAATGAACACATTTTCAGAAACTGATAACATAGAAAATATCTATATATAATTGTGCATATACAGAAAACTAATGTAGTACTTCACTGGATTTGCTAAGCTCTTTTTAGTGACAAAATTCATAACCAGCTACAATTCTTAACCAGCTTGTTGAGGGTATTTAATGTCTTTAAAAATTAAAACTCATTATACCTATTTCATATTTAATACAAGCCTTAGAGTTCAGGGACTAAAAAGCCATGAAAGAAAAAGATCCATTTCAGACTGCGATGTTACTCCACTAATCTTGCAGAAACAGATCCAGGTGACATGAACTTTTGTACAGTTTGCACTGAAACATTCAATTGGCAGGAAGAATTACAGATAAAGAAATGTGTGCAAAGCCCTGAAGTGTTGAATTCATTCCTTAACTAGAAGTTTTAGGCTACAGATTTAATGCATAGCTTCTGAAAATGTTAAATATCATACATATTAAGGCTACTTAATTCAGATTTATCAGTATGAGTTTTGGAGGTTTGCCACATACAAAGTAAAGTGAAAGAGGTAAGCACTCTCTTGATGTTAAGAGGCACCATCACTCAAAACCATTTCTGCCTAATTAAAAACTGTAGATTTGCACATGGAAATCCTATGGAAGATTTGTGATTCATTCAAAAGTTTACATTAAATCCAGAATAAATGGCCTCAGTTAGAGTATCTGTATAAAGGCATGAGAGGTTTTTGCCTTTCGAGTTTGAATTAAAATCACTGCTGAAATCAATTGAGGCCATTGCCTGTTATGGGATTTTGTTAAACTGTAGTTATTCAATCTAAAGAATAGCAGTATCAAGACATTGTTATTAATAATAAAATAGTATCTGTTTCTTCCAAGCAAGTGTGATATTGATTGACAAGGAATAGATGTAACTTTAAACTACAATATGTATATGAATGTGACTTAAAATTAATCGTTTAAAGGATACATTTTGTCCTCATTTACAGTACTGAAGTTCTCTGGAGTTGGACACGCTCATTAACAGCAAAATGAAACTCACAATTGAAAAGTTTAATGTGGTTCATGTTTTGAATAAACATGTTAGTCTTGTGAATATGGTTTAAAACACAGGGCATGTGTACAGGAATCAGACACTACATAATTTTGAACAGTTACACTGAGATCAATTTTTAGTTATTTTATTTATGAATAAACAAACATAAAGGAGAATTTAGGTACCTATATGAAGGTATGTTGATTATGCCATTAACAGTCCAGTTTTCCTAGGTTTGGATATAGACACCAGTTAGAGTGTTCCACAGCTCTGTTATTTTCTCTTATTTTGTATATCATAATTTGTTTTATGTGCCTAACCATTAGTTAACAATACTGATGCCCTGCTGAGGACTTAGGAGACAGATGAGGCGTATACCTGATCCCAGGAAGCAGAAAATTAAGAAAATGAGTTTCTAAAATCTATATGTAACTCTCACTACAAAAGAACAGTATTCAAGAAGTCGTTATGCTGAGGATAAGTATGTCTAAAATGTTAGAAATGGTCATAACAGAGATTCTGTACATCACTAGACTTAATTGTCCATTTGTGATTCAGATTACATTTCCTCATTGAGACTGTGATTCACAATTAGAAATCCAGTTCTAAGATTAAATGTAAATAGCTTCTGTGAACCTGAATTTGTAGCTGAGAGCATTAATAGTGCCAGGAAAAGAAAATAAGGGACACTTAGTTTTGCATAATGGCCTACTAGTGGAGCATCACCCAAGAGTGTAGGAGATTATACACAGGATTGCTTTGAGATAGGAATGCAAAATTCATTGCGTCAGAGAGGTGAGTACTGAAAGATTCCCCTGAAATGCATGGGATGCTGGAGTCTACCACATGACAGATGTATGGTAAAGCCTAGATATTGGTCTTGGTCTGAAAACATCCTGTGGGCAGATATTAGTGCATTGGAGACAGTGATAAAGGAAACAAGGACTTGAGGATGAAAATTTAAGAGGCAGGGTTCAGAACCAAGAATAAGAACCAAGAATGCAATTGGCAGAAAATGTCAAGGTAAGCTTTCAAGTTATGTTCATGTAGCTTTTACTTGGAGACACACAACTGCTCATGAGGCATAGCAGTCATGGGTGGACCAGAATTAGTGTCCTATGTAGTATCCAGGTACTGCCTGGGGAATGACTGTCCCCTTCCATCTGCAGAGAGGCAATGATTTTTTAGGTAGTCTTACATTAAACAGTTCAGATAAGCAGAACTGAAACATTTTTGTTGTTGTTGTTTTCAACTATTTCACTTCTAACCACACCAAGCTCCTCTGTGGCCTTCACTACAGTGAAGAGGAACAGTGAGGTTGAAAAAAACTGTGGATGTTCACTATTCCCTTTGTAAATATCTCTTTTAGGATAAAAGAAAGCTTTGCAGATAGTGTAGAAATCTGCCAAGGAGGTCAGAAATAGAACTCAAAATCATACAACATTGTTTTTGCTATTTACATTTGGGGAGAGAAGAGGGTTTAGTTACTAGACTAAAATCTTATTAAGGAATTAGTTAAAATTCTGTGTAGAAATTCTTAATGGTTTAATTTATCCCCTTGATTTTTCATAGTTTCTTTTGGGAAAGGTCACATTTATTATACCATCACATTATAATTGTGTCATTTTGCTTCTCTTTGGTTTGTTTTTCTGTTTTTTGCTGTTTTGTTTTTTTTTTTTTTAATATATATTTTGTTTTGGTTTTAGTTGGGTTTTTTTTGTTTCCCTTCTCTGGTTTATATTCATACTCACTCTTTATCTTTTGCTTAAATTTAATCCCTCAAGCTTGTTAATTTAATATGCACTCATATAATCTTTTGTTTATTGACTGTGAATTGAACACCTTACTGAGCATCAGCAAAGTTTGATGAACTCCATAAATCTAGTTTTATAAAGAGGCAAAACTTACACTCTATAAACATTTTTTTTTTTTTTAAATCAGTAAGTCATCCACTACTATACAACTCAAGCGGAACACCCAATCTTAGTAAAATATGAAAGCAATCTCCTGTTGCTAGAACAGACAGCTTCTATTTTGGTTGCTATGGAGTTCTACAAGCAATCAAAATGCAGACATGAGCTATGACATACTACACCTCATGTGTTCCATTGATAGAGACTGGGGAACCCAAGTCCATGAAACATCTCTGCAGGAATGTTATATTCTCACATAGGCAAACCCTAACCTTCAAGAAATAATTAAACTTAACCTTAATGACTAGTTGCATTGAACTTTCATACTATGGGCAATATATTTTTATGCTTGTAAAGTAAATTTAACATATGATTAGTAAAACCAATCCCAACAGTGCTTGCAGTATTTTCTTCTTAGTGAGATTTAGTTGCAGAAGATCAGACATTGCAGAAGAACAAATGATGCAAGCATACATAATTATACACTTTTACAAAATTCATAATATGAGTTATTTCTGTACTTCCTCATGTCCTTTATGTAATAATAGGTTTCTACTGAAGGTTTCTCCTTTTCTCAGAAAATTAAAGATTTTTGTTGCACTTTGTGAGTATTTACGTAGGTGTATATTTTTCTATTTTCTTTCCTTTTGTTGAATCTGTTATATTTGATATTTTTTTTACTTTTTCCTTAAAAAAATTAAGTCAAAATATTTGTATTAATGTTTTTTTAAATCATGTAGGTGATAGGTATAGCATAGGTGACATTTATTACTTCTGTATAGACATGTTCTTGAAATTAAATAAAAAATATGGGTGACTAAATACAGTATGTACAGAGGGGGAATATGCATAATTTTAAATCTAAAAATTGGCTCATAACTAGTGGGTTTGCAGTATCTCAAGATGGAATAATTTAGTTATTCCTGAACATATGCTATATATTTTTACATGTAAAACACATTTCAATGTTACCATCTTATGAGCTTATTAAAAAAAAAATCTTTGAATGACTCCTTTCTTCGCTATATGTTATTCATAAACTCTATTTTATCAAATAGTGAATTATTTGAAAACACAGTACTAATTGTTCAGTAAATTAGATCTTTCTCTAAGGTTTTTGGTAAGGATCTGGAAATACAAGCAACTCTATTTTAGAGGGGGAAAAGCTAAGCAAAGAAAAATATGTAGCAAGAGGAGATATTTTGTAGTAATAAAAATGTTTTTCACTGCATATTTTCCATAAAGCTTAGCTATTTTTATTTTAATTATGTGTGAAAACTCTTTTTGACACTTCCCTTTCATTTTTTATTTCAATAGCTCCTTTTCTACAAGTATTTAATGACACTCACGATAGTAAAATTGATAAGTAGTTAGGTTGTTGCAAAGTAATTGATGTCCCTTTAGGTTTGCCCCATGAGAATGCTCACATAATAACCCAAATCCTCTGGATTTAGGTCTCAGAGTTTAACTAGTCAATATGTAATTACGGTTCCAAAACAAAACAGATTACTTCTCAGTTTTATGGTGGTTTCAACCATACAGAATGGCTAGTAAAAGGGATTGTCCCATTAGTAGTTTTTTATATAGTAGCCACTGGGGACTGGGACTATGCTTATGTATATCAGGTCAGTTATCTGCCAGAAGAATCCTTTTTGGATCCCCTACATAATCTAAAAGGACTGAAACTTTAATTTTGATTACCACTAATAAAATTAAAAAGCAGTGGCACATTCTTTACATACTTGCTGTTTATCTATGAAATATTTTTCCAGGCAGACTGGCTAAATAACTCTCTACAGATAAACTTTTTGTCACACCAAAGCATTTTCTTGTACAGATTGTAATTGATTTTTTTAAAAAACAGTTTTATAATGGCTTAACATTAGTATGGATTATCAGTAGCAGTGTAATTTCCCTCACAAAATAAAGGAGATCAGTTAAGGTAACATCTCTTCCATTAATATATTTTTAGCAGTTCAGCAAACAGCATGGAAAATATTCATGCTTTCTCAGTTCATCCTCACCTCCAGTCTGGCATGTGTAGCTCTTTAATTTAAGACAAATTACTTGTTAAAATGATTATACGTATTGAAGTTGTTAAGGGTTTCTGTTTATTGTACCTTGACAGATTGCATGAGTCTGTGGGCCTTCTATTAAACCAGTCTCTTTTGAAAAAAGATAACCACAACAGTGAAAGACAATTAGATATACACTTTTTTTCTCTAGAATATTTATCAATAGTTTCATTTTAATATAGTTTCATTTTAATTCAGATGGGAAGCCTGGGAGATGGGCTCAGTGGGATTGTATTGCCTCCTCCAGTCTCTGCCAACTAGACAGAGAGTGAGGAATCCAGGAGCTACTGGTAGGAGGAAAATTCCTGCTATTACTCACTGCCTATCTTGAATACCAAAGCATCAGTCACACACTTCAAAAATCAAGAATGAATGGCATTAAAATTATAATTGTGTCATTGCCATTGCTGAGACTGACTCATGAGCAGTTGTCTTCAGGCAGCTAGCTTCAGCGGGCAAATGGCTGGTTAGCAGAATATGCTCAATATCTGTCAGAGCAGGTAGACAGGGAGTAAAGGAATTGTACCAGGGATATCCAACTCTATTTTGACCAACTTTCATTGAAAAAAGGAAAACAGCATCTTCTAGGTCCATAAATTCACGTTAATAATTGCTCAAGTGTATATGGTTTTCGTTTCCACATTCAGTTTCACCTGAAAGTTTAATGGATTTTACTGCCCTATAAATTACTGTGATGTTGAAATTAGTAGAGGACAATTAACAATGCTGCCACTTATATTAAACAGTAGTAATATATAATCAACTAAAGCATTCATTAAATAACGAGATAACAAGCATCTGTGCTACTTTTTAATGGAATAAATCTATATGAAGGCCAAAAGAATTATATGGAGGATACTGTCTTTGAAACAATGGCTTTTATTTACGGACTAGGTTGGTTTTATGTGAGTAAAAACATTAGAACAATGAACAAAGGGTTTTTTTCAGTGGCTTTTGACTAATTAAGAGAATTTTGCAAGCAATTTGGTTTAATCAGATATTGCTGTGTTCTTTGCTCGCATGGAAAAGCTTTCTATTTATTGATATTTAATAAGCACTTACTTTTTAAAAATCTTATATTGTATAAAAGTTGTTGCATTTTTCCCTGTTCATGCAACTCAATAGTTTTCACTGATACAATTATAATTATGTGTGCACTGAAGCTAGAATTATCTGAACACTTAAGGAAACAGGAGGGAAAATATCCTTTTTAAAATACAGATCTCATAATGTGTCGGTAAATGTGATTTTTTTTTTTTAAGCCAATGCCTAAGTTTAATAGACAAAGTATAGTAAACACAGTGTTGTTTTTGGTTGCCTCGGTAATAGCTTTTTTCCTGCAGCATGTCAAAACATAGTTGGGTTACATGAAAGCTATGAAACTTGCTAGGAAGTGCATGACACTAAACCTTCAGACATAAATTATAAGTTCATTTTAATAAAATCTGCTCTACCTCCTTCTAAATTTTTTAAAAAATATTCCATTTATACTTATCTCCTGTATGTTTTCTCTGAGTTTGCTACCTCTACTTTCCTTGCTTTTTGAAAGAGATAATATGCTTATATTTTTCTTTCTTTGATTAGGAAGAAAAAGCGATATTAGGGATATTTGGAGAAAACATAGACAGTTGAAATTAAGGGGTTTTCCCTCAGCTGTCATTAACTTTATTGTTTGGTTGTTGTTATAGTCTTTAAGCAAACTGACTATGTCTTAATCATGATTTAAAATACAATGGTAATACTAATAAATTTTGAAATCTGATATTACACTGAATAGAACCATACTTCATGGAAATTCATATTATTTTGGGGAAGCAAAACAAAGGAAATTTTCAGAATCCATGATGAAAATGTTACCTAAACAGTTTCATCTGCAATTCTCAATGTTTTTAGAGAGAGAATAAATATCGCTTGAAAACTTATGTTGTATTTCATTGGATTATGTTCTTGTAAAATTCTTAAATTTCGACAAGAAAGCTATCTANACAAACAACTGCCAATAAACTATCCTAGTCAGTGTTTATAGAATGGAAATGTCTGATGAGAGCTGCTTTGGTGAAGATGATTTTAGAGTAATACACAAAGTTATATTAATCCTAAGTGCTTCTGTTGGCACTGCTTTTGGGGCTTTTTTATTTTGAGGGAAGAGTTGTGCTTCTGGAATTGAATGGATGATGTTATGTAGTTGTTCTGTTTACTCAGAATTGTCTTTTTCATAAGACAGCTAGAAATCTGAACCAGCCAGAAGTTTGATGCCTCTGAGAGTATTAAAATCTATATAGTCTGTTTGAACAAAATATAAGTTTATTTTGCTTTCTATTTTATAATTTACATGGGAACTTTTCCATTAGATAATAAGAGTTGTTTTCTACTGCCTTCAGGTGTTTTCTGTACCATTGTCTTATTGACAGATTTCTCTGTAATCCCTAACACAAAATTAAAATCGACCTATAAACTGAAACAAGTGTTAAGCACTCCATTCACCCCTCAGTACCAGCCTTTATTTTTTTCATCCCTATCCTTTATTAGAATACAAATACTCCTTCCTAAGTACATCAGTGAAATTATAAAATTTCTTTTACATTAGACTGCAAAGATACATTTTTTTATAACTTGATATTTCCATAGGTAACCTCTACGCTAATATTTTATGGTGAGGGAGAGAAAGAGAGAGATCTGTTGATTTGCAGCAGATAAGCTTCTGCTCCTATAATAGTTGCAATATATAGCATTCATAAATTACAACAGCATCATCTTTGCTGCCAGCCCATAACTTAAGTACAGCCTGAATTCTTTCAGAAGTCTTCCCCTAACATGAATACTCTAGCCCATGATTGAAGTGCCATGTTATCGTCTCACAGAGAACTTTTCTTCTCATTTCAAAAGTGGCTTTAAACTGTTGTTTCCTTCCTTTAAAACTTAGCTTTTCCACACACCACCCCCCCCCCCCCCCCCCA
>VYZS01022629.1:0-10851 GCA_013400695.1 Neodrepanis coruscans
AGTTTTCCCCTTGCCATCCGCACTTCCTGAATTACGAGATCCCTCCCCTTTTATACCCTCCTTTTATGGTACGCATTCTGTGTTACATCACATTTCGCGATTGGTTCCCAGCCTAAATTCTTTCCCCATTTTCCCTTCCTGATCCCCCCTTGCAAGGATGAAGGTAAGTATCTTTCTCTTCCCTTCCCCCAGCGTTGTCTGGCAACCTGTCCCTCAGAGACCTTGGAATGTTTTGTTAACTGTTATCTCCATGCCTCTGTATCATCTACCTTGCAGTTTCTATTCCATGCTACCTTTCTACTTTGCCTAAACCCCTCATAATTTCTTAAATCCCAAAGTGATCCCTGCCACCCCAACTCATGTGCATGGTGCTAGTGACCAGAGAATCCCAAAAAGGAAGAAAGGTTATGTACAACTGTTCAAGGGCAAAATGGAGAATCTTCGTTATTGCAAAATCGTGTGTTTTTATAAAGCAAAGATTGTTTTGGTTAATACAGCCAGTAGATAAAAGGAAAGGTGGTCGGTCATGTGTTTTACAGAGGTCACTAAGCCAGTATCAGCTACACCAGATCATACGTTGTTTACATACCTAAGACATTATATCATAGTCTGGACACACTGCAATATAGCCTAATGTTCTGCTACACCACCTGCCATAACACTTTGCCTGATTTACTCCAGTAACTGTGTAATGCTTGTGTGTTGAATTCAGTATGGCACTCAAGCAGTAGGCAAAAGCTCCCAGTATTGCCCCAAAACTGCAAAATTTAACAACCATTTTTTAAAAGAAGAGATCCTAAATTCTGGAAAATATTTTCTGGTCAAACTAAGATCACATCAGAACAGTTCTTGAAAATCAACATCATAATTTTTGAGCTGTTACTATGTAGGAGAAAAGTCCAATCCCGCAAAAGAAGAACATCAATCATTTTGGATTGCCTGTGTGAAGGATAAAGATACATGAGCTTTGTGCTGAATTATGATACCCTGACTTAAGTGCCATAATTTGAAAATATTTTCTTGGTACATTTTTCCATAATTCATAGAATGTCCTCCTGAAAGTGGAGGGCATTTAATTTCCTACTTTCCTATTTCCTTTTCTGTATGAGGAAAGGCTTCTACATATTTATGAGCATATTTATACAACCAGCTGGTTTCATGTTTTTGCTAATTTCTTACCAATTTCTTTTTTCCATAATATTATATATAGCTGCAACTTTTGAAACATTTCTTCAAGTTGTCTGTCCCTATGCAGATTTTACATTGTTTCAAATATAAGTACTATGCTGGTATGACAAGATGCACAATATTTTAAATGCAAGAGAATCTAAGTTATTCTGCAGAATGACTTGTCCAATCTTAATTTTAAAGTGGATCAT
The DNA here is from genome assembly GCA_013400695.1 of Neodrepanis coruscans. Lineage (NCBI taxonomy): Eukaryota > Metazoa > Chordata > Aves > Passeriformes > Philepittidae > Neodrepanis > Neodrepanis coruscans. The sequence goes on from VYZS01022629.1 coordinate 1,380, forward strand.
GTTAATCAAGCAGCTCCTCTTGGAACTCAATATAGTTAATGGAAGGAGACAGTGTGAATGACTGTTAGACAGACTGAGTGACTGTTCTTCACTTGTAAAGTAATAAACTAAGACAAGCAGAAGACCCTTTCCATAATTTAGAGACACATATAGATGACTAAATTATGGATGATTTAAACTATATAAAAGGAATCCTACTCATAAAATTAATTAGACAGCTAAGGCTGAAAATAAATGTTTAAAAATTTAGATAAAGTATGTAAACATAATACATTTTTACCTGGAGTAAACGGTTACAGGTGTACTTACTATGATGTAAATGTTTGTTTTGAACAGTAGTAAACAAAGTCCCCAGTAAACCAGCCCAGAGTATATGGAGTTCAGTAGGTGGGGAACTTTCAGAATTGCCCAATGCACACCTTTAGACTCCATAGTCATATTTTATACACATGAATAGAAATCCTATGAAGGAATCTTTGATTGAGACTAATCAGACCAATGGATCTGGTTGTACAATTGTTGTACAGTGACAATTTTTATTGATGATCCATTATTTTTTAATTTGGACACACATCAAGAATATAAATTTTCTCAGAGGGCAATGATGCCCTATTTCAGTTGGTGAAAATTAAGCTTATTTTTAGCTAAATACTAATGGAAGTTCAGCCCAGCTATTTCCATTATGTGAATTCCTGTTACCTTGACAGGCAACCTCTTTGAAGTGTTATCCTCCACACAGACTCTTCGTTTTTTTTATTTCACATATGGTTTACACAGTTCTGTCAGTATTATTGTGCCTACACACATCAACTGGGTATGCCAGTTAGTGGCACTGTCTAGTTGACAAAGTGGTGTTTGGTCAAACGTTGGCCTTGATGGTCTCAGAGGTCTTTTCCAATCTAACTGATTATGTGAGTCTGTGATTCTGTCTACAAATTTACGTTACCACAGTTATTGTATTACTTCAGAAAACAGAAATAATTAGGTATACTTTCAGTTGGTATTTCTGCCTGGTTATATGAATCATTTGGTACTGTTGTCCACAACCTGTGGCCTTTCTAGTCTAAAAAATTGAATTCTATCCATTATGAGTTTATAAACTCAGAAGAAGATATATTGTTGTCTACAGTTTTAGAAATATCTGGCAGATGGGAAGTTTGAAAAAAATATGATCTGGGAAAAAGTTTTCTACACTATTATGCCAAGTACTTTACTAATATATGCATATTTTTAAAGTATATATTTATCAGATAAACAAAAAATGAAAAGAGATTTACATTTAAAACAGAAAAAAAAGGAGTTTGTGTTTAACTCATCCTACTTCCACCCACAGAAAATGTTATTTTCTGAAAATACATGATTTGCTATAGGCATATATAATATGAATCTTCAGTGTATAACTTTCTTTGTTGGGTACACTCTCTTAAACAGAGTACTTAACGTCTAGGTTCTCAAAATGCAAAAAACCCTTGAAGGTTACTACCAAGTGTGTAGCAAGATATCTTGTAGCAAGATGTATTTATTTATTGATTGATTGATTGACTTATTCAATTGCCTAGATAAACAGATATGGGAAAAAAGATAATTGCCTGAGACAACGAAAGAATCTTGATGACTTGTCAGATTATAATATAAAATTCAAGATAAAAATCCAAATTCCTCAATTGACTATTATAAGATTAAATAGAATATATTTAGCCTTTTTTGGTTTTACTTATTTTTCTGATTTGTCATTCACAAAATTTGCAAGACAGTTATTTATCCTGTCAAAAATGGAAGAAATAGAACAGATAAATAAGGAAAGCATGTAAATCCAGAAGCATCATCACTAGGAATGCTCAGAGAATAACAGTACTCTGTTTTTGATTTTTCTTTTGTTATTTGTAGTTTTGTTCATTCTATTATTTCTGTTTCTGACATTCTCTTCTCTCTCAGCCTCATCTCTAATTTACTTCCTCATTATGAGCACAATTTAGATGACTAAGTGCGAATGTCTATGTCATTTCTGAAGACATTGTATTCTGGAGATATCTGTATGGGATAGGTAAATATGACACAAGATGACAGGAGAGCCATTCCTAACTAGATCAGCGCATGGAGTCACTCAGAAAACTCATGTATCCCAATGCCTGTCTTCAGTAGTCAAATACTGATCTTACTGTTTAATCTGAGCTACCTTTTTAGATGCTCTGTAGTCAATGGACAGTCAGGTAAATCTAGTGAAAAACACTTATCCTCATATAATCAGCTAAATTAGGATGCATTACTGTCATGAGAGGTCTATATTTATATATTATTGATAGAAAGTAGTAAAAAAAAAAAAAAGCAAAATGTCCTCCTGCAGAGACTTGCTTGACTCAGCCATGAATAGAGATATAGCATATCTCTAAGGTATGGTCTTCCATTGTTTGATAGAAAAAAAAAAAAGAAAAGAAAAATAAGAGGTGTTTTTTAATATAAAGTATTCAGTAGCTTATATAGTGGTGCCCTGTGTTTTTAATACTCAAAATATACATAAACCCCCTAAATCATAAGAGTGGTCTGCATATTTTGAGTAAAAGTGTCAATAGTAAAAAGGTAAAAAATGCTCAGCATTCCTTTTTGTTTTCCAGAACTTTAATATGTTCCTTAGTGAAGTGAAATGGAGGTTGCTCCAATCAACAGCCTTTGATAAATGCTAAGTATTGTGAAAAAATCAGAAAATTTATCTTTATTACATATGCAGTCAAAATCAAACTATGTCAATGTCATGGTTTAAGTGCCTAGGAGAATACCTTCTAATGTGTAGCTGTGTTGAATCCTTTTCCATTTCTGCTTTCCCAGAGTGAGTTTGGGATGGCCCTGGCTCTGCCACCCATGCCGCCTGCCCCAGTGTGTGTGGGGGAGCCCAATCCTGAATTGCGGTGATGGCAGAGAGACCGAGCCAGTGGTGTGGCGGCAGATGCGACTCCAGCACGCGTGCACCTGCTCCTGTCCGCCTGGACTGCAGGGTGGCGCCTGGGTGCATTTCCCAGTGGTGGTGTGCAGGTGGGCAATCATCCACCGTCAGGGTCCTGAAGCATGCCTTGGCATGGATGCTGCTATTTCGATGACGTAAACCAGCAGAAGGCAGATAGTATTGACATCTCGGAGTCTCTTTCTTTTGGGAGAGAGGGGACGACAGAGGGCAGGACATGGGAGCCTTTTAAAAGTTCCGTGGGTACAGGGGTTCAGACTCTTTTGCTCCTGGGATGGTCCCGAGACAGAAGGTCTCGCTATGCTGGAGGCGGTCCAGCTGCCCTGTAGAACTCTTTGCCTTCTCATTCCAACCAAGTGTTGTTTCCTGTTGCTTCTTTGTGTCCTGGTATTCCTGAATCCCCTTGCACCTCAGTTGCCCCCCGGCATTTTGCACAGCAGAAAGCTCTGGCAGGACCTCGATGTAGGCTGGCCCTGGCAGTGGCAGTGGCCTCTGCTCTGCAACTGAATCCTTTTTCGGTGTCACAGTTTCAACAATTGTTTTGTTTCAGAGTGTTTTTTTTGGTGGCTGGATGCAGGAGTCGTAGTTTTTTGGATGTGAGGGGAGGCGTGGTTGGTACCAGTAATATATATATCTTTGCATTCATATTTTTATTTTTAATAAATCTTACTGCATTTCCTCTAATGAGCTCTCCTTCAAGTGGTGGTTAGATAACCCTTCTGACCATCTCAGACTGAGACAGTCAATATGTTATGCATTATTTTAGAACTTGAGACAGAGGAACATAATATTATTGGCACATTGTTTAAGATTCTGAATACATAAAATATGACAGTATTCATTTTTACAGTCATCTAAATGTCAACTTTCAACACTGATCCTAGTTACCTAAAGGCTGTTTATACGAGGAACATCTCTTTGGGATGGAGTTACTAGTATCTTCAGTTGTTTCACAATTGTGGAGAAGATAGGTTGCTTCCCTTGTTTGAATTCATTCTTAGCCTTCAAAAAAACTCCTATACATTGTCAGACTTAGCTCTGAGGGAGTCTTAACAATACTGGGAAAATGTACTGCAGTCCAAGGCAGAGAGAGAGCCATGCAGTAGCAGTGAACCAGTTTATCTAACAGTCATGATTTGACAGATGTTACTGATTTTGCACAAGTAAGGAATCTTGAAGGGAAAAGAAACTCCCCAAAATACAACACAGAACAAAATAACAATAAAACTTCCCACATTTTTCTGTTGAAGTTCTCCTTCAGAAAAATTTCAACCATATACCTCTTTAATATTGAAACACTGCTCTGGAGACACGGCTATTCTGAGGAGGTACATCCTGAGCTCTAGATATCCTGAGATCTTTAGACCTAAATTTGGAGAAATTCTATATCAACAGTAATATTTTTGGATTTAAGATTTGTTACTGTAAAAATCACTAATTTTATAACTAAACCTATGGAAATACTTAAGAGTTTCTTTGGTCTCTTTTATGAAGTGTTCAAAGTCATCATAATCTAAATTAAACTATTTGGACTAAAAATCCAATACTGAAATCAGAGCAGACTGAGATTTTTATCAGATAATCAATTGTGAAATGTCTGATATAGTAAAACAAGACAATATACGGCAAAACATACACATAGAGAAAAGGATGCTAGTTTGTGTGGATAATTGAATTTCCAAAGGTCTGTTGGTGTGGGCTTGAGTTCCTTGAAGAGAAAATGGAGATAAATTGAGGGTTTAGTGTATCTAATGCATTTTAGAAATATACTCTACTATCACAGAAATTGCTCTCTCAGACTATCCTTTTCTTTCCACTGTGCATGTATTCCAACTCAGAAGTAAATTATTATTTTTAATAAAAAATCTTATGGTAAGAATATTTTAAAAGTCAGATGGTTTCAAAACCAAAATTGCAGGATCACCTGTCAGTTGCACTGTTCAGAACATGTTTGTTTGTTTTTTTTTCACTAGGAACACTTCAAATTCACTTTGAATTTGGAAATTTTGAAAATGTTGAATTTTTCCTATTCCTTTCACTTTATTCCTAGTACAGAAAGAGGTTGTATAGCCCCAGCTAATGCCATTCTAACTGATGCTATCAAAAATGCAGTCAATTCTTATCTCTTTCAGTGCATTTGGGATTTACTCATGCTCACATTAATTTGTTTATTCTTCACAACCTCTTACTATATTGAAAATGTAAGCAGTTACTGAAAAGAGATTGACAGTGGTATCAAGGTATTTGGCTACTTGCTGTTGGTGCAAATAGTAAAAAGGCAAGCAGTCCTTCCCCTCCACCCCAAAACCTCCCCCCTGCTATCCTACAACCACATATAAAGTTACAATCAGCTAACTGATCTTCAGCAAAATCACAGGAGTTGTTTCTACTTAGAAGTGTAACACACTAAAACTGTAATGCCTGCCAAACAGGCTTTAAAAAAAACCTGCAGGGTAACACTTTGCTTTAAGTGCAGAAATGGCTAAGAACAGATAATTACTTAAACTGAGTTGATAGATAAATTACTAAGCCATGGTGATTTATAACCTTCTGTCTATACTTTCAGTCTAAGAGAGGTACATTCTGTGATGCTAGTTTGAATTATCTTTTCTGGTGACATTTAACTGCAGTAATCTAATGACTTCTTCTCAAAATGACAGTATCTATTTGATATAATCCAAACATTCTACTTACCTATTATCACCACAGGCAAAAAAGTCTCAACTTGGAAAAAAATAATTTAATTTATTGCAAATTAAACACAGTAAGTTAATAAGAATTAAGAACAAACATGAAGACACCTTCTCCCAACCCAGACTTCTTCAACATGGACTCCTCTCCATGGTCTTCAGCTTGTGCTAGGAGCCTCCTCTAGCATGGGTTGCGGCTGTCTTCAGGACAGGTTTGCCTGCTCTAGCACTGGGTCCTCTGTGGGCTGTAGGGTAGATATCTGCTCCACTATGTTTCTCCTTGGGCTTCACTGGGACAACATGTCTAACAATGATCTTTACCACAGCCTCCAGGGGCATCTGCTCTGGTACCTGGGGGGCTTCCTCACCATCCTTCTTCACTGACTTTGGAGTTTGTAGGGTTGTTTCCCTTATGTTTTTTTACTCTAGCTGTTTGCAGCTATTTTTTCCCCTTTCTTAAATATATTATTACAGAGATGTTACCACTGTTGCTGGTTGACTCAACTTTGGCCAGTGGCAGGTCAGTCTTGGAGCCAGAAAGAACTGTCTTCTGGTTTCTCATGCCAGAAGCCATCCTTGCAGCGCCCCCACCCACATACCTGCTGCCAAAACAGCAGGTGTTCTTTTGTCTCCAGAGGCTGATGTCTCTATGTCTGCAGATGTGTATGTTCTATTCCAATCTCCTTATTTCATTCCCTTCTCCCTATTTAATATATAGGAAACAAACAAAAAAGTCATGCCTCAGCTGAGACTTCTGGGCACAGACATTTAGCTACTGATCATTTATCATAGCCATTTTTTAATTATAAATTCGAAGGTGCATCTTAGTAGAAAGGGGGGAAAAACAAACAACTGACAACATCCACAAAAAATTGACAGCATCAATTGTAAGCAAAGTATTTTACTAATTTTATTAATCTTAGAGATGGATGAACCTTGAAAAATCTGCCTGCAAAGTGAACTCACTAGCCTATCTAATGTGCTCCAAAAGACTGCTAGCACAGCAGGTGACATATTTGATTTTTGAATGTATTTCTTTCAGTGAGAGAGATCATGAAAAATAGTCTTTATTTCCAAGCAGCTCATGACTTCATGGGGTGTTTTTTTGTGAAAGTACATCTTTAGTTCTTATATTTTTTTACGCAATTTAAAAGACTGTTATTTTTTAACTGAATATATGATCAGTTTGCTTAACCTCAGTCTATCTTTCTGTCTGTTAGTTATTGAATAACCAATTTGAGCCTTTGTGTTTTCATTCACTTACACCTACAGTGCCTTTTATTCATGGCAATCTCTTCTTAAACTTGCCTGTTAAACCTCAAACCACTTAATTTTCCAAGATTTTTTTAAGAATCTTCTGAGTTTAATCCTTTTTACAAGTTACACAGTTCTAAAGGAATTATTCTAAAATTCTACATATACAAATAATGGAATTCTAGTGTCAGTCACCTGAAGTATGCGAGTTTTCTTCGTTATATTTGTTGTGTTTGGTTTTTTGTTGGTTTTTTTAATCTGGGTTTTATCTACCTTAGCTTGGTGGTAAAAGTGATTGATCTTTCCTGAGACTATAACAGTTCAAGGAGAGCTGCCCATGGAGATTTTAATTTCTGGCTTTGTGAAAGCAGGAAAGGTAACACCATGAATAAACTAAACATCCTTGCATAGTGCTGATTCTGCCTCATACAGCATTGAACCTCCCTCTGGCATTTCTGTTGCCTAAAAAAGGAACTCTACTAGGAAGGATATAACGTATTATGTGTGTGTAAAATAGTTGATGTTTCAGAAAGTATACTCAGAATTTCTTAATTGTTTACTGCTGATAATTTTTAAGAGTAGAGAAAACAACAAGCATTCCTATAATCTTGTTTTCTAATAAAGTGGTATGTTATCCCATTTTATGTCACCTTCTCTCCAAGTCCTCTGGAAGAACTTGCACTTTCTGGAGGAAAACAACCCCAGTCTAGATGTTGAATCTCTGGCAAACAGGGAAGCTAAAGCCCACAACAGATAATAATTTTCATTCCCATGGGGGAAGGGGGGGAGGGGGAGGGGAGAGAAAGATGGAATATGGATATAAGAGAAATTGTGGAATTTCAAGTATACACAACCATTAATTTTCTTTTGCTGAAAGAGACACTATATAACATAGAATTAACAAAGTTAGCATACATTTCCTTATGCTATTTTTGAGAGTGAGAAAAATAAATTTTAAAGGAAAATTGCTGTCTAGTTTCATTTTTCAAAATATAATACTGGTCATGAGTGATATCAGAAATATTACTAAGCTCAGTGTTAATGTCCTTTAGTGGTTCCTGTGCAAATCTTTCTCATCCTTTATTTTTGTTTAATTTTTTCTTTTCTATATTATAGGACTACTAATTTTTATTTTTATTCTTTTTTTCAGTTTCAGTCTTCCATTTGCTTCCCTTTCAAGAGCTATCTTTACTTTTAGCACGTCTTCACTGTATTACCCTATTCCTTGGCAAAAAGAATATTCAGAAAGAATACACAGAAATGCTGTTGTTTACTTTTACCATTCTTCTTTTACTGCAAATTTAGTAAAACCAGTCTGTTCCAGCTATCATGGTTTGTTTGGGTTTTTTTCTGCTCTGGCTTATTTCTGTGTTCTGTAGTGTCAATATACTCAGATTCTTTATGAAACATTCTTTATAGATCTTAATATAAATTCAGATATTGTTAACAAGAAATACTTGAGAAAGAATTTTACTAGAAAAAATACACGCCTTTTGCTTGTGTTGTAGAGCATAGAACTCTAATTCAGTTTGTCAGTGATGAGTGGAAATATATTTGCTTACCTTTTTTCCTAGATTTGCTTTCTGTTGATTTAGTGAAGTGAATCAGCCAAATGGATATTCAGGAAATATTATAATGACCCCTAGGGGTCACTAGGGAACTGGTGAAATCAAGAAAGGGGCCTTTCAGTGAATTGTCACCTCAACAGTATTAGGCTACCATAGGTTTAGATGAAGGTATTCAAAGTATATCACTTTTTATACTATACACTAAAAATAAAGATAGTTCAAAATAGTTGGAAACATTTTAGATCAATGTTGCCAAAATATAGTAACTGTGGTTTAGAAAAACAGCAGTTCTAATGATCTGATATTTAAGGTTATATGGATTGAATTATACATGTTAATTATTCCTTTGGCTAGAAAGATAAATCAGGAGTTTAAGCATTGGAGCAGCATATCAATGAGCCAATACAACATTCTGCCGTAACTCTGGGGTTTGGGAAACGATAATCAAATAAGATTATTTTTTTCATATTATTTGAGACAAAAAGATTATCTACTATGTATCTAAAGTCTTCACTTTTTCAGAGCTCTCATCTGATAATAAGAACTTTGATCCAGAACTTTCTTCAACTTAAAGTAAATATTCAGAATATTGACTAGTAGTGAATTTATTTCCTTTTCCCAATATGACAACTTTCTGTAAAAAAAAGCTGTATTTATTGTTATCCTACTATATTTATATTTAATGATATAAAATCTGTCTTCCTGTGTTTTAAATGAAGAAGGAAAGTTACATTTTGAATGTTGTGATTTCCAAGTATTTAAATTACTGTTGCATTACCATGTTGTTGGTTTTCTTCCTTAAATAACAGAACACTTCAGATTAATATTGATTGAATGGAGCTTTCCTTTGATATCTCTGACACCTTTCTCATTTCTATTAAACTGTTTTGCATTACTTCAAAGTGTTGTTGATTTATGAGCCATAAATACACAAAGGATTAATTTGCCATGTCTCTATCATGCCTCTTAAGTTTCTGGTTTTGTGCTTAGTGTTGTGCTTGTAT
>VYZS01022632.1:0-15453 GCA_013400695.1 Neodrepanis coruscans
TGGCATGAAGCTGTGTCACAGGACGTTTAGAGTGGATATCAGGAAAAGGGTTTTTTACCCAGAGGGTTGTCGTGTACTGGAACAAACTCCACAGGGCAGTGGTCACAGCTCCAAGCCTGAAAGAGTTCAAGAAGCATTTGGACAATGCTCTTAGGAACATGGGGGGATTCTTGGTGTGTCCTGCTTAAGGCCTGAAGTTAGACTTGATCCTGATGGGTCCCTTCCAACTCAGCGTATTCTATGTTTCTGTGATTAGTTGTAGCTAAATCTTGTTATAAGTTGGAACCAAAACTGAGTATAATTTTTTTTTACTGCAGTCTGAACACTGGAGCTGTGCAAGATAAGTGACAATCCAGCTCTCTGAACACCTTCAGTACTGGAGCTAGGAAGGAATTGATCCTGATAATGAGTTTCTGGACTCAACAGAGTTACCTATGCAATGACACCAAGCATTTCTCCTGTGTTGCGGACAGAGACCAGCTTGGGAGTTAGCTGGAAGAACAGGTCCTCCTGACAGCTTCACAAGGGGATGATGAGAGATAGCAGTGAGCAGGGACTTGCTTCTTCTCTAGTATTTTACTACTACAGGAGGCTGCAGCAGCCAAATCATGTAAGGCCCAAGGTTCATCCATTCCCCAGACACTGCTGCTCCCATGCACATCTCCCTCCATTGCATCTTCTTGTGGGCTACAGCAGCATGCCCTACCTACTATAAAGGTATTATCCTAAATAATATATAGTAGTCACAAATGTTATTGCATATAGATACATCGTGCTATTTGGACATATCACTGTTGAAAGCTTATTTCTAATGCCCTTGATGATGTTAATGAAGAAAAAAACCTCTTTTTTTTTTAATTGAAGGAAACAAGTAGCAATCCTGCTGCTTTCGGATAGGTTGTAAGACCTGCAAAAATAGCTACTAGCAGCACTATTTGAATTTGCAAGAGACATTCCTGCATTTTTCCAGTATGTTCTGATGAATTTTTCTAATCATGGTCACCCCTTCATAAGTATCCCACATTGTGGTATTGGCATTTTTGTCTGCAAGCCTTAGTGGAAGATGTTCTGGGAAATAACCTGTTTTGGGACAGGGTGACCTTCACAACCACATTTTTAGAAGAGCCTCATAAAAACCTTTTTAAAAACATCCGTAAATTAAACGAGCTAATGTAGCAGTCTGCAGGTGACAATGGACTCACAGTCAGGTGGGAACAAAAGCCACATGAAATGAAACACAACTTAGAGGATGCTAATTCACACCTATAGACTACTGTCGGCAAAAGCAGCTGGAATTTAATTCCCTGATCCTTTTTCGCCAATAAAGACACAACAAAAATTTTCACTGATAATGGCTTAATCACCCTTCAAGAAAGGCTCTTGAGGGAACCGAACAGGGACAGGGAGAGAAGAGGAGAGCCAGGATTTAAGTCTAGCAGCAGCACCAAGAAGTCTGGCTGCAGTTGCCAGAAAGGTGCTACTGCCTCTGCCTCTGCTCCTACCAATATTGTGGTAGTGCAGCTGCGTGGCAGAGTTTGCTTCTGCCTCAGCAATAAAATGGCACATCATCAGAGAAGAATTTTGCTAAAATGCCAGTTACTGTTTATTATTATTGTTGTTGCTGTTGTTGTTATTGTTATTATTCCTCTCTGATAAACCACCAGCATGCCAGTTTCTCCAGTGTGCATGCTCAGTGAACATAGTTGATGTTAATCTTGAGTGAGACGTTCCTGGGTGTGCTTCGAGCCTTCACACCATTTTTTTGCTTGGAAAGAAGCAGGATGCTTGAGAAGGTCAAGCTGCAGGCGACCCACCCCGCCCCGACCCTTCACAAAGTTCAGAGGACTTACGGTGCTATGGTTCTTACCTGTGACCTGTAGGTTGGCTCAACATCTCCCTTTCCCTCCTGAAATCTGACTCATCTTGGGTAGGAGCCAGTTCTTTCTGTTTTCCTTGAGAGGTTCCCTGTTACTGCTTCAGAGCTTCGATGCAAACACCTTTGTTTGAAATACAAAATGTCAGCAGCAGATGCCTTCATAGACAGCAAAAGGCTTGAAGAAGGGCAGAGTAAATAAACAGCAAAGATTAAATATATAATATTGCCACACAGAGAGGAACTTTCTCTTCAAAATGAAGCAATTAACATGTACGGACTCATTCTGCCGGGCTGGGAGGAAGCAGGAGGCACGTTATTTAAACAAATTGCCATGTAGCCCGTTATTATCATTAGGATCCATTCAAATCCAGGCATTCAGTAAAGCTTCTGCTCTGCGGCTGGCTCTGTGCTGCCTCTCTATCAGTACCTATTGTTTCATAATCTCGCCATACTCAACGCTTTTTTTATCCCAACCAAGTCTGCCTTGTTTATTACCCTCCCTACTGACTAAGCCGGAGCACATTAACAATGCAGGGTTTCATTCGGCTCTTTTTCTAGTGTTAGCTGAAGGGGATATGTCTTCTCCCCTAATTGCAGAGAATCTCTGCAGCTTTGCAATTTCTGTATTGAAAGATTGTTTAGGGGGAGGCGCGGGGATATACATAAACCTGAGAATTCACTGACAGGGGAGATAATTGCTCTTTCCCTCCAAGCACGGCAGAGCCCTCCTAAACAGCTCTGCATAGGCAAACTTCTACATGACAGAGGGAAACCTCGCACGTGGTTCACCAGCCACAGGCTCTCTTCCTCGATCCCAGCCAGATGGCTTCCCTCTGCTCACAGCAGCATAGCTCAGGTGAGCTCTCCAGGCTATTCCTGGCTGCACTCTGCCCAGAGGCAGACCCCACGTGGGGTCTGCTGTTGAGCAGGGCAAGAATGTGCTGCCGAGGGCAGAGTTTGCCTCTTGCACAGTCACCATCACTGCAAAGGTATCACTTTGGGGTTATTACCCCCCCTCCCTTGTGAAAAGATGGGGCTTGTCACAAATATTTCCAGGTTTTTAGTTTTTTTATCCCTCTGTTCTGATTCAGAACAAAACCAACACCTTTTTGTTGCTTTGGGACTGAGAAGGAATCTGGCTTTCCAGATATCAAGAGCAGCCTGATCATCTCCAAGCAGCTCCAAATCTTACATGACCACTTTCCCCTTGGTGTATCTGTGAAGTCTTCTGTGCTCTCCGTGTCCTGCAGTAAGTGGGTTACAGCACCAGGAATCCACTCCTTCCCAAGCCTCAGCATGCTCCAATCTCCCTTGACATCTTCCCTCACCCATTTCTCCTCTTCCATGAATGTCTGTGTCTCCCAGCATGGGAGCACATCCAGGTCCTGGGCTATCCCATGGGCATGCAGACTCACCATCGCTCACTTATCTCCTTCTGCCAGGAACACCTGCAAAATCACACATCCCTTCTGCAGAGAGCTAGACCCCTTGTCTTCTACAAACCTCTGCAGCTCTCCTATCAAAACCCCGAAACGGTGTTTTCAGGAGGAATCTGGAGCATTACTCAGGGTGGATTAAACCAATCAGAGTTGGGTTGTGTTTTGCGTTTCTGCACACTGTGCTTCAAAGATGAACCCCTCCCAGAGTCAAAGCCTTTCCACCCAACACTGGGTTCCACCCAACACTAGCTACATAAAATACAAAATGTACCATAAACAAATATGTGTTTCATATATAATGTGTATAAACATTATATATGTTTATATATATATAAATGTATAAACAAAATTTATATATAGATTATATAAATCCCTACATGCAGAGCAGTTATATATGAAACATGTATTAATACTACTTAATAGCAAACACAAATCCTTACTTCTATACTATGTTCATATAGTTACACTTATAAAGTGATATTGTGGCTATGTGATGTAATTGAGCCACTGTTTTTAGCTCAAATGAGACATTTTTCAGACTAAGATTTTCACATATGTGCAAGAAGAGAAGCCTGTGCCCAGAGGCAAATGCCTGTGGTTCAGGTACTACAGATGGGAATGGAAAGGGAATCTCAGAGAAGCTCCAACACAATGAGTGGGGAGACCTTTAGCAAGTGCATTCCCATAGTTTTGCTTTAAATTGCACCCTTTATGTGAGGGGATAAGGTGCTTCCTCTGCTCACCCCCCTTGCTGTTGTCTGAATCTGTTCCTTTACAGATTAGGGTAAACTTCTGCTAGCTCAGACCTGACAATGACAGGAGGAGAACTATGTTCAGTGGGACAAGAAGTTGTGCTCAGCACAATGAACCATCTCCCAAAGCAGGTCTCCAGCAACACCCTACAGGGTGGGCTTGGCTGCAGGTCACTGGCTCTTGATGCTTCTGCTTTCTAGGTGTGAAGTGTACTGATGCCATATCCCCAAGTCTGAACCCTTTCCAAGCTTCAACAGCAGCTTGCACAGGATTTTGATGTTCAGAGGTCTGGAAGGCTCAGGAATTGTGGATTGAACTAACCACAACCACTAGACCTTCCTCTGGATCAAGTCCTTGGATGTACCATCCACTGCAAAACAATGACTGCTTGCTATGGGGCCCTGAAGGGACTTGGGATTGTGTGTAGCATGGCAGCTGATCATGGAATCCACCCTAAGGTAGCTGGTGGAATTCCTTACCAAGCTGTTTTCTATCATTCACCAGCAGTCTTGGCAAATCTGAGAAGTCTCAGTTGACTGGAGGTTGGTAAATGTGACATCTATCTGCAAAAAGAACTGGAAGGACTATGAGGGAACTACAGGCCTTTTAGTGTGACCTCAGTGCCAGAAAAGGTCATGGAGCACATCATCTTGAGTGTCATCACATGGCATTTAGAGGGTAAACAGGGGATGAGATCCAGCCAAAATGGGTTTATGAAGGGCAGGTCCTGCATGGCCATACTAATCCCCTTCTATGACAAGGGTGACCTGTGTAGTGGATGAGGGAAAAGCTGTGAATGTTATCTACCTCAGCTTTACTAAAGTCTTTGACACTGTTTTCCACAGTATTCTCTTGGAGAAGCTGGCTTGGAAGGGCTGGGTAAAAACCTATCTGGATGGCCGGGTCCAGAGAGTGGTAGCGAATGGAGTTAAATCCAGCTGGCATCCAGTCACCACAAGTGTCCCCAGAGCTCAGTACTGGGGCCTGTCCAATTTAATAGCTCTACCAATGGTCTGGGTGAGAGGATCAAGTGAACCTTCAGCTGGTTTGCAGGGAACACCAAGCTGGCTAGCAGTGTTCATCTGGTGGAGCAGAAGGCGGCTCTGCAGAGGCATCTGTACAGGCCAGATCGATGAGGCAAAGTGCTGGATCCTACACTTTGGCACAGCAAACCCATGCTGTGCTACAAGCTGCGGGAAGAGTGTCTGGAAAACCAGCCAGCAGAAAAGGACCTGAGGGTGCTTGTTGACAGTTGGCTGAACGTGAGCCATCGGTGTGCCCACGTGGCCAAGAAGGCCGATGGCATCCTGGCCTGTATCAGGAATAGTGTGGCCAGCAGGACCAGGGCAGTGATCGGCCCCCTGTATTCAGAACTGATGAGGCCACACCTTGAATCCTGTGTACAAAACAAACGTTGAGGTGCTGGAGAGTGTCCAGAGAAGGGCAACAAAGCTAGTGAAGTGTCTGGAGCACAAATCTTACGAGAAGTAGCTGAGGGAGCTGGGCATGTTCAGCCTGGAGAAAAAGAGGCTCAGTGGGGACCTTCCTACTTTTTGCAACTACCTGAAAGGAGGTTGTAGCAACAAGGGGGTTGGTCCCTTCTCCCAAGCACAAGAGGAAATGGCCTCAAGTTGCACCAGGGGAAGTTTAGATTGGATATTAAGAAAAATCTCTTCACTGGAAAGTTGTCAAGCATTGGAACAGGCTGCCCAGGGAAGTGGTTGAGTCCCCATCCTTGGAGGTGTTTAAAATACATGTTGATGTAGCAGTTAAGGACATGGTTTAGGGACTTGGCAGTGCTGGGTTAATAGCTGAATTCAGTGATCTTTCATAGCAATTAACTCCTCAGGACGTATTAATTGTGGAAGGGAAGCCTAAGAAATAAGGCCAGGGCATTCCTGAAGATGAACTTTAAACAGTTAATGACTAATTATAATATGTATAGTAATAAGGATGCTAATGACCATTTGAAGACTAGTGTATGGCAAACAATAGTGTAAATATTCTTCACTCAGCTCTTTGTCTTGGTACTTGTTTTGCTTCTTAGAAAGTTAATATTGAGAAAGAATTAACTAACAATCTAAATTACAACTCCATCAGTGCAAAACTAGTGTTCCTACAACTAGGATGTTAAAAAATACAAATAGATTCCTAGCTAGTTATTTTAAAATATTTAAAGTAAAATAGCAAACAGGGATGAAATCAAACACTTCAGAACTGATTGGTTAATGTTAACTTACCCAGGCTTGAAGAGATTTTTCTTCCTCAAATGAAATGAGCACTGCAGTGTGGTGTTGCTGAAATGGGGGCTGACCATGGTTTCTTAGGCCCAACTGATGCCACCTCAGTTCAGCTTTCAGCTTCCCAAATTACTTGTGCAATCTCAGCTCTCACAAAGGATTAACCTGCCACTCCCAGTCCCAACATCTTGCTTGGGGCCAGCTGGCTATTGGTGTGAAATACACAGCCCTGCACACTGCAGTGATGCTCCTTGGGCCTGCACAGATAAGTCAGAGCTCACCCAACCCAGCATCTCATGGCATGACCCACCACATCTTTTCAGGGTATCCATGTTTTCCCGTAAGACTTGAGCTCTGCCCATCATCTCCTTTTGCAGCAGGCCACAGCAGTGCCCTTTGGGGACAATTGTGTGGCACCTTACAGCCAACATGACACACCCTAGGTCACCATGTTGACCCAAAACAGGCTGCCCCAGAGAGTTGGCCCTCATCCCTAGCACACTAGAGAGGACAGACAGCACTGTAAATTTTTGGGGTGGAGGTTTCCAGCTCTGGGGCAATGCCCTATTGCATCTAAATAACTGTGATTGGGACAGGATGGAAGGATCAGCTGTGAGAACAAGCAGGTAGTTGTCACACCAGCAAGTATTGGGTGACCCCTGTAAGCATCAGCCAGGCTGGAGTTGCCCCAGTCTTCCTGTGATGGCAGAGGCTTCAGAGACCCTCCTTCAATTTAAACCATATTCACCTTATTCAGCGCAAGCCTAATGGGATTGTAAGAAGTTAAATCCTTGTGATTTTCTCAGACAGTGTAATTTTAGAAAACCTTGACCCTTCCTCCTCCCTTCTACCCCACAGCCTTAAGATCACACAGTTTTCTTTTATTTCAACTTGGGTTTACTCAAAAGAAAAACAATTACTCTCTAACCAGTTTAAACAATTGTCAAATAACCTGCTGTGACCAGACAGAGAAAAAAAATACGGGGGAAAAATACTCTTCCTTCCCCTGCCAAGCCACCTTCTAAATATCTACTCCTCCAGCAGATTACAGGGGTCGGGTTACCTCAGGACCTTTTAGTGATTTAGTGACATTGCACAACTCTGAGCTGATAGGTTTATCCAGACAGATAAATGCATGCAGAGATACAGCCCAGGCCATGGCCCCCCTTCCAACAGTGGGGTGATTTTGCTGGAGAACTGGGATGGGCTTCATGGTCTGTGTCCTGCTTGGTGGCCTGTGTAGCTGGAGCCTCTGCCTGGGCAGCGGCACCAGTGCTCATGGAGAGAAATCTTCAGAGAAGAAGGTAATGCTTTTTAAGGCCACATCCAGGGAAGGATAATAATCCATGGCAGTGTGGAAAAGGTCTTTTTCTTTTGCGTAAATGACAAGTTTTCAGCTTATCAAAGATAAGAGGTAGCATATACTTACCAAAGAATGGTAAACACTGTGATTTTTGTATAACTTCTTTTTTTTTTGTCATCTAAAGAAAAGGTACAAAAATGAAGTAACTTTTCCCTGCTTTCTTTCCCAAACACACCGATGTTTGCTGTGCATCACAAACAAGTCCTGTATTCCAATGTCTTCCTTGTAAACCCACCTAAAATCCGACATTGTCAGCAGTTTGCTGTGTCTGTCACCAGAAGACTCTCAGTGCACTGAAACAGTCACGCTGCTGAGAAACCACTTCGGCATATAATTCCACAAGCGTCAATGCTCGTTTAACCTTTTCATTCTGCATTGTGCCAAGAGCCACTAGTGATTTTAAGAGGATGACTCGCATCTCTCAACAGTGTCCAAGGACACTGTCTTCTCCTTAAAATAATACATTTCTGGCCAATTATTATTGGCCAATTTATTATTATGGCCGATAATTTCATATTTTATATGTACTTTTCTGCTGGGTCAAGGATATTTTAAAAGCCTTTGAACCAGGTGTATGTATATCTGTGTTAAGAGACTGAAGGAGATGGGTACATCCCATACCACTCACACTCCTTGTTCAGCAGGCTTTCAGTGGTTAAAAGAGACAATTTAATCCTTAATCTTCCTGCTTTCTCCCCAGTTTAAATCAATACCAAAAGAAGAGGCTATGCTTTTATGATTTGGTTTAAATATGCTTCTGATCTGGGTAAGCTGAGTCATTATTAGGCATTTTCACACCATAGCATGTGATTTTTTACATATAAATCCTATCATGTCAAGGAGAAGTTGCAGAAAGGAAGGGAAGGGAATGGAAAAAGTAATGGCCATATAGTGGCAAAGCCATTCCCATGTTTCCTGGGGAAAATTGCTACGGGGACCCATCAGAGTGGCCCAAAAAAGCCCTCACGCCTGCCAATCTCACTGTGAATACATTCAAGTGCGGCAAAACTGGTACCAATGCCTTTTACAAGACTTGCATCTGCTAAATATAAAGACAAAAGAAGCAGCTTGGAAAATTAATTACTTGATTTCTAATTGGATTCTTGGCTCTCCTGTCTTGGATCCCTGCTGCTCAAAAGGAGACCTGTAGGACCAGGGCATAAGTTTGCTGAATCCTGCAAACAAAATGTTGTGGATAAGAATGTTGTGTGAGGGGCATCTGCCAAGATGACGAAATAAGGATCCCTTGTGTCATCAAGATCATGGCAGATCATGGAGCAGGCACTATGCCTTCAGAGAAAAACTGCAGCTAAAACCCATGGGGTAGCATTTAGAAAGGGACTGTCACGGCGTTACCCATTATTTTTAAGGATACATAGCAAAAGAAAGGTGACAGCCAGTTTAGGTCTGAAGTAGTCCAACTTGTGATCCCTGCTTCATTACCAGCAAGCATTTCCTGTGTGTCTCTTCCCCATTTTTTGGCTTCTCACAGGTAAGTTAAAAAGCCATTCCTTGAGCTGTGGACAGGGCTGATATCTTGGGAAATGACTGGTGTGATTTGCTGTTGAAACTAGACTGGTTTGTATCTGTGATTGTGGCAGTTATGCAGATTGCTGCTGGTGTTTCACGTGCCCATCACCATGGCATCTTTCATCACTGTGACTGGCCTTTGCAGAGGTCTTCTGTCAATCTGCCAGAAATGCAACCTGGGCAGCAATTAAGAAGAGTTGATGAAAGGCATCTGCCCTCTAATTCATTGTATCGCTTCTTGGTATCCTTTCAGGGATTGAACTGAAACATAGATGCCAAGTAATTATCACTGTGAGGCATTTATCGCTATCTTAACACTATAAGTAACTTCCAAAAAGTTATGGCTCCAAATAACATGTATATATTGGTCAAATATATCCAAGAGTTGAAGTTTTAATAGCTATACTGATCTTCCTGCATTGAGTTTCTACTAGATTTACAAAATGCAATCATGTTTCACTCCCTCTTTACTAATACAGGTTTATAATGATCTGCACAGAAATCTTATAATTTCTGCCTTACCTGTTAAAGGTAAAAATTAAATGTAAAAGGAAAGTGAAGAGTGAATATGTTCTTTCTTCCTCATAATCCACAAGGATTTCTCCTCCAGCTTCAGGACCCCAATGCATAGTTTGTTATGTGTTTGATAGAACTCAAAAATGTAAGTGTAACTATTAGCAAACCACCATCATCACCTAGTGAGAGTCCAAACAGAAGCCCAAACATATTAGCTACCAAATCAGGTATACACATCTAACTGCATCTCAGTCTTTTAAGCCTCTGTAGTAAGCAAAAGATGCTTATTCTGGTGCTTTCCCCAAAGCAACCTACCAGGTTTCAGATATTACAACTATCAGTCAGTGCAGGTTGAGCACATTTGAAGCAGAGACCCCCTGCACTGCTGTCATGGCTGTAAGATTAAATTAAAAAGCACAGTTATCTTTTGTAGCCTGGAGCACTGTTATCTCCTTAGACACAAGGAAGCCCTATTTCTTTTACGCTGACAAAGCAATGCCAGGGATTCACCAAGTATGCCCTATGCAATATTGTTTAAAAAAATAAAAATCTGTGGCACTGACATAATTATCTTAACTCTCACTTATTACCTGGAAGAAGAGAGATTTGGTGGAAACTTCGGCAGATCTGGCGCTGATTTTCTGCCAGGGAAGGAATTCCCCATAGCCAGGAGGAAGGCTTTGAGTTTCTCTTCCAATTGGCCTCCCTCTTGTTTTAATATCAGCTTGATGAGTGCTGACAGGGGACGCCACAATGTGCAGAGAGGAGGGGGATGACAGCTCAGCATTTCATAAAGTGAGCAGCGGTCTGGACGAGGAGTGGGAGGGAACACATGGATCAGTCAAGGGGCTTTCTGAAGGGGAGCCACCCGGGAGTCCCTTCAAACGGAGGCCCCTGTCACTACCATTTTTCAAAGTGGATGAAGAAGACTTGCAGGGTTCTGGGATTTACCACTGTTGTTTTTCCTCACGGCGTGTGTTTACCTTGGCAGCTGGGGAAATACTGAGTCGTATTGCTTCAAGTTTGCTGGAGTATTTCTGGGAGGCCCTGGTGGTTTCTCACTTAGTAGCTAGCTGAGGGCAGGAACAACAGGCTGGGAAAAGAAAAAAAATCTCGAACACCTCTCTCCCCTTTTCTCTTTTTCCCATGGATCAGCTCGCTGACCTGGTTCATGACCAGCCTGCCAACTGCCCAACTGGCTTATGGTGGAGGACCCTGGGAAACAGAACCAGCCCTCGTGGCTGGGGCTGGCAACATCCCTCTTCTTGACTAAATAAATTGATATAAACTATCGATTTTGGCTAAATTTTAGTAGCCACATCAGGCTGGCTGACACCTTGATCAACTCAGACAGATTTTACATCAACTGTGCTGACTCATCATAAAACTATCTGCAAACAAATGCTTACAAAAAGCTCCCTGCCCTACTGATTACTCCACACTCACATTTTTTATTCTACTATGTTGTCATCGTCATGCTTTAGCTTGTATAGAGCACTGACAACACTCATGCTGTTTGAGGTTGAACTTCAAATCTGCTGCAGTTTGAAAAATTCAGTGAAGTAGGAACTATAGTCCCTCCCCTCCCCTCCCCTATCCTCCTCTGCCCTCCCATCCTCTGTCCTCCTCTGTCCTTCCCTGTCCTCTTGCCTATTCTTTTCCCGGCCTTTCTTGCCACTGCTGGCTTTTTTTCCTACCTTTCCTTCTTTTTCTTGTCCCCTGCTCTACCTTGCCTTGTCTTTCCTTCCTTTGCCATCTTTCTCTTGCTTTGCCTTCATTTTGCTTTGCCTTACCTTATCCTTGCTTTGCCTCATTCTCCTTTCTTTTGTTTTGCCATGCCTTGACTTTTTCTTCGCTTGCTTGCACCTTACTTTTTCCCTTTTCCTTTCACTGGTGAAGAAAAGCTGAAAAATCTCTCCTGGGCTCACTCTGAAGTCAAAGCCAAACTCGGGACTGGCTTAGTTCAATTCCTGCTGCTGCAAAACAACAGCTGGTGAGTCTGTTTCACCAGTGAGTTGGATATCCCTACCCAGGATGACAGCATCCATTGGTGGATGCTGGGGACAGGAATGGAAGTCAGCTGCAGTGATGTGTCCCAGCTGCAGCCAGACGCCCCCATGCTAAGCTTGGAGTTAATCAACCCAAATTTCTTCCAGCGGGGTCCTGGCAACTCCAGTGCAGAACCTGGCATTGCTCCATCCTAACCAGTGAGCTGTGGGACCTCAGTCACCTCATCCAAGTCCCATGGGATGCATTGAGATGCCCTTGTGCCAGCTAGCCTGTGAGAGTCAAGCAAGGGGCAGAGGACACTTGCATTTGAGCAAGCTCACTTGCAGCTGGAGAGATGTCATTGTAGCAAGTTGTTGTTGTCACCCAGTCTGCTGGTTGTGATAATAAAAGGCAATTTGGACTTCCACAGTTCTGACAGGGAGTGTTAACCAGCTGTGTGTGCTTTCCAGCCATGCCACAGCTTTGCTTTGTTTGTGCAGAGCTTGAAGTGCCTCAGCCAATGTGGCATGAAGAGCTCCCGTCTGGATCTCTGCAGCGTCCTCACTGCTCTATGTCTCCCCACCATGCTGATGGGTTTTCTTAAGCCCCTGGTCAGTGATTTTCTCTTGTCAACCCATGTTAGTTTTTTCTTATTATCATGGCCCTGCACCTGCAAGCCCTGCTATGACAGCCTCCCATAAGAAGTGATGGACACCAGTGTAAGAATCACCTTCCTTTCCCATCTCTCTTCCTATTCCTGGGCTGCTGCTTACATTAGAGAACCTGACAAAATCATAGAATCATCTAGATTGGAAAAGATCTCTAAGGTCATTGAGTCCAACCAGCAGTGAGTTCGAGTAGGTCAAAAAAATCCCTGTACACTTACCATGAGAAATTTATCTGCAAAAAGGTGACAGATGTCACCAGAGAGAATGCTTAGGGAGGACACTCCTCTGGAGACCTCCTGTTCCTTCGCCTTCCAGCTGGTCATGGGGTTGAGTTTTGCTTTCCCTTCCGCTTATCTCCTTTTAGTTTTTTATCTTTCCCAAAAAGTAGCAATTACCTCTGAAGTCAATGCATATCATCAGCTACAGACTTTGTGAATAAATATTTGTGCAGGTCCAGCTGTCTCAACATCTTCCACACAGCAGCCTGGATAAGGCTGTAAGCAGCTGAATACCAGCCAGCAGATGAGCACCAATGGTAAATGGTGCCCAGCTTCCTGAGGGACTTGGTGACTGAAAGCTTCTGGCACTCCTGCATAGGGATCCTGTGGGAGGCAGGCTCCAGGAGTGAGCAGAATTGGGCAACCAGGAGAGAAAGTCCATGTATTACCTGGTGGTAATACATGCAGGAAGAGGACTATCTAGGCAGAGTGCTGCTGCAGCACCCTCTAAGGACCAAATCAAGGTCCATCAGAATGGCAGAGAACTGCAAGTAAAGAAACTGACCATGTAGTTGATTTCTCCTTCACTGTACATTGTTTTCAAACACTTAAGGCAGCACCGAAGATGAAAACAAATTTCTATTCTTAACTCAAACAATTCAAAAGGCTTCCCATTTTAATTAAGAGCTCCAGTCCAATGGGGGAACACATGGTAGATGAGGAACTGGGACCATATACAAAATGAAGCTGGAATATATTTTTCTCCCTCTCCTCTTCTGTGGCACCATTTCAGTGGCTTTTCACTGGGAAGAGTAATGCCTAGTGGGTTCCCAGTGTACGTACACCACATCAGGTATCACTAGAAAACCATTCAAAAGGGTGGATGCAGGCCTGCTTTAAAAAGTGACAATGTAAAAATGTTCCTCCCTCACTTGACACATCTGAGCAAGCAGAGCAGACCTCTATGTGCACTTGGAAAACAGCTATTTACTTTCATGACTGAAATGAAACCCTCTCTCTGAAAGCAAATACCCTTATGCTGAGCCTTGTGCATACTTGGCATCTGGTTTATTCAGTCAAAATAGCTGTGCAAATTGTTATTTTCAGGATTTGAGAAGCTATTGCCATGGGGACTGAAGATCCAAATAGATCCTGAGATCAGATCACAGGAGGTTTTAAAATAAAATTGCCATTTCTGCCAATAATCATGTGAAATTGGCTTCAATGTGTAAGCAAAGAATCTTGCCACTTTAGTGACTTCTTAAAAATTGTAGTTACCAAAACAAGAAGGATATTATACATTGTTCATAACAGCTTGGGTACCAAATGTATTTTCAGGATTTAAATATGTAGATCATCTCCTCAAAGAAGCAGGAGATGGCACTATTCATTGGTAGCGGATCTGTGTTGGTACCAGAATCAAAACTACAGCTGAATTTTCTTCCATCAAGGCACACAAAGGGAAGTATTTCGTGTTCCAAATTCACATAGAACTGCATCTATGACTTTCTTCTTTCTTGTAGGAAGACAAGATATTATACAGAGAGAGAGAGAATAAATATATATATAAAATATATATTAAATATATATATATATATATATATATATAAAAACTTATACCAGAGTAGAATCTAGAATTTGTTTTGCAGAACAGAAGTTATTGGAATCTGCCTCTACTTCTGTGTAATCTATGCAGTGAAATGATTTCAAGCTGTGCTGTCGGCTCCAGCAAATGAAGTGATGTCAGAGCAGGTTAATACTTGGATATGAGAACATGAAAGAAAGTCTGCCTTTCTAAGGATGTTGTAATCAGAGCTGCATTAGCCAGTGATGGAAACAGACTGCTTGGGGTGGGTGCAGAGAGGCACCGGTTGCACAACACACAGCATGCAAATGCATGTTTTGTTGCTGAGATCAAGGGGCAAGGAGGCAGGGTGGGAATGACATAACCAGGAGCCCCCCAGATCCACCTCAGTAAATCTTTGCCGTGTCTGTCACAATTATTTCCATTAAGTTGTCTTTGCTTACACAAAAAAATTCTTTGTCTGAGTTAGTGAAATTAGATTAAGTGAAGGCTTTGGTGTCACTACAATTCCACTTTGAGATACTTCTGTTAAAAGAATGCCTTTTTTCTGCAGTGCAGGTGTAAGTCCTTCAGCTCTCAGCAGATGTGTTTAGGAGAAAAAGTATACTGCTAACATGTACCAAAATCTGAAAAGAGTTACCATGTATCACTTGCAATAGTGTGGTGGACTGACCCTGGCTGGACACCAAGTGCCCACCAAGTCACTCTAACACTCTCCCTTCTCATCAGAATAGGGGGAGAAAAATAGGACAAAACCTTGTGGGTTAAGGACAGAGAGAGATCACTCAGCAATTATTGTCACAGACAAAACAGACTCAACTTGGGGACATTAATTTATTGCAAATCAAATCAGAGCAGGGTAATGAGAAAAAAAAAAAAAACAAATCCTAAATCACCTTCCCCCCACCTCACCCTTTCTCCCAAGCTCAACTTTACTCCTGATTTTCTTTATCTTTCCTCAGCAACACAGGGGAATCGGGAATAGGGGCTGCAGCCAGTTCATCACATGTTTTCTTTGCAGCTCCTTGCTCCTCAGTGGTAGGATTCCCTGCACTCTTCCCCAACTCCAGCACGGGGTCTCTCCCACGGGAGACAGTCGTCCACAGGCTTCTCCAACATGAGTCCTTCCCACAGGCTGCAGTTTTTCACATACTGCNGAGTCCTTCCCACAGGCTGCAGTTTTTCACATACTGCTCCAGCATGGGTCCCTTCCAGGGGCACAGTCCTTCAGGCACAAACTGCTCCAGCATTGGTCCCCATGGGGCCACAGGTCCTG
>VYZS01022637.1:1434-27351 GCA_013400695.1 Neodrepanis coruscans
TTCTGGTCAGCTAGCTGGAAGATGGACTTGAGTTTGGAGGATGCAGGATTTGGGTAAAACGTGCAAGCTAAGAGGAGTAAGTTTCCCAGAGGAAATTAAAACTTTTAGTGTAGATCCACTAATGAATTCAAGACAGCAGTATTTTGAGGTTATAATTAAGGTTAAGCTTTTTAATGAAAATACTATCTGTTGAATATTTCATAAAATAATTTGGGAATAAGATTGGGGAAAGAAAAGTACTAGGTTTTCTTAGTTTCTAAAAAGTAGTATTTTCCCATTTTGGATTTTAAAGGAAGTTAATGAAAACAAATCAATCTGCCCAAAGGCCAAATTGGGGGTGGGCGTGTGCAAGTGTGTAAGTTAACCGCATTAAAGTAAAAGTCCTAACTCAGCCTGATAGTTGGCCATGCTCCAAAAATACCAGTGGTATTCACTCCCCCCCCTTCTCTTTCTTAGACTATGCATGTGAATTTTAATGTGTTGTCAAGACCAAATCAGACACTAAAGAGAGACATCCACTAAAGTATTAGCGCTCAAAAAACCGTCTTGACAGGTAAATTGGTTCATCTATGTCTTGATAACACATGTAAGTTAAAAAGTGAGGAAATTAATCATTTCTTTGGCAGTTAGTACCTTTTTATCACAGTAGTGGAAGTTTCAGTGGTACTCAATTGGCAGTAGCAAGCTAAGACAGTTTGAAATAGTGCATCTAACCTTCTTAATGCTTTTTGAGGGTTTTTATTTCCTGTCTTGGATTTTTTGAGCAGCTAGCTGGGGTGAAATTTATGAGTAGACACTTATTTGTGGGTTTTGGTTTTAAGGCTGGCTTTAAATGCTAGGCTTGTATCAAAAGTCTGCTCTAGTGGTCACGAGTAGGTGATGGTGATAAGAAAACAGCTTTGTAAAGTCATTGTAATGGCATTTTTAAATTACACACAGAATTAGACACGGAATTATGGAATTAACAAGCTTTTCACCTTCATTTTAAAGGATTTTATGATACTAAAGTAAAACCATAGTGAGTTTGCTGTGAGGCCTGTCAAATTTGGGAAGATGCAGTGTGTAGCCAAATGGAGACATTTTGACCCCAAGATTTTTTTTCTATTTACTTTTCTCAAGATTTAATTTTCCTTTTTACAGGAATAACTTGCCATTATCATTAAAAAATACAATTATCAGCGTTACTAATGCATCTCAGTGTTTTGCTGGATAGGAAGGGAAAGTTAGGAGTTTGACTGAGAGACATGAGCAGTGAGAGGAGCCAGAGATCTGTACAGACACAGCACTGCTTTACATTCCTAAAGCATCTTTTATTTCTTGTGCGAAGCCGTGCTTTGGCCTGAAGCCCTCACAGCTGCCCTTTGGACTGTATCAGCTGTTGGCTTTACCTTGCTGCAAGAAGCTGCTAAATTACTGAATTTTTCAGACAAAAGTGAAAGCTAATTTTCAGACAATGCCCACAGTATTGCTCTGAGTGGAGCAGTGATACTGAATAGTATTGATTAGAGCAGAGAAGAAGAGGTTTGGAGAGAAGGTATTTTAATGGCCTATGATTTTATGTTAAAGCTACAGGTTTTGTTAGATCTGTTTTATGCTACTCTGGTCCATGACACTGTAATTCTAAATGCTACATACCATGCTCAGCAGCTGTGACAGGTGAAGTTCAAAGGCATCCTAAGTTAAAAGCGGATGAAATTTGGAGACAGTATAACCTGTTTTTCTGGGATTTTGATTTAGATGCTTTTGTGTAGCATTGTGTACTCCACTGTTGCTAGTAAGGTCTTGAAAGTGACATGTTCATAAAGATGAATGGAAGGTACTTGTTAAATTCTGGGCATCTGATTCATAGTTTTTTAAATGACAGTTGTTAGTAAAGTCTTTGGATAGTCTTCAAAAGCAGAGGTGTTTTTGAACCAATCGAAACAAACCCCAGTGTGCTCACTGGCAAAGTTTCTAGTTTCCTTCAAGTTTTGTCATTTAAAAAACTGTTCTACAGATTCTTTCTTAGTTAGTCTCCTTTGTTGTTCTAATATATACAAACTGTAATTTCTGGTATTAAATTTTTTGGTTAAAATAATAATTTTGGTGTTCTAATGACAATCTTAAAACATTTTCTAGATAACAGAATATATCAATTTTAAATATTTATGTTTAGAAATTCCGCATAATAAGGCTCCGTATTGTCTGCTGTGTGTTAGTGGTAACAAAACTCGCTTTAAAGGTTCCATCTGTTAATGTTCAATCATTGTCATCGGGATGGGATGGGATGGGTGGGCTGGAACGTGCCCTCAGGGCACCCCCTGCTGGTGGGACCTGCAAGGCACAGACTTGGCCCTGGCCCCAGGGCTCAGCCTTGGGGCCTCAGAGGGTAACAGACCTTCACATAAAACACTTGGTTATTTGCAGTGACATTAAGGATTAATAATGTGACAGTTTACCAGTTACGACCTTACAGGAGACAGAAGTGGAGACTGGCTTAAGCTGTGAATTCCACCTCTTGCCACTTTTAACTTGCGGCCTGTGTTTGCAGTACCTTTCAGCTCTTGCACTGCTGCTGTGCATACAGGACCATCTCCCAGCTCCTCTGTGTGAGCCTCTGGACAGCACACGTGTTTTTCAAGTAGTACTAATGCTATGTGTTTGGTCAAAATGAAAATCTAACAGCTTAGTAAACTTCGAAAGCAGGGAGGGTAAAGGGACATACTTGCTTAGCAGCTGTCTTATATAGAAAATTTCAGCCAGATGGGGATAACGAAACCAAAAACTTGATTGAAAGCTGAACTGGCTAGTAGACAAGACTAAATATTACAGGAACTGACTTAACTTTTGAATTCTGTTTGATTCTTCCCTTGAATGTACTGCCATGGTTTTCCACTATTTGGTGGAATTAACAGTACTACTTTTTATGTCTGAATTTTTTTAAATAGAAACTTGGATCTTCAGTTTTAAATATTAGAAGGAGGAAGCAAACGGTCTGGGTTCTGTTAATGTTTTCTGTACTTGGAATGAGCTGAGTGGGCCAACAGTGGAAAGATGCCAATGGGACCATCATGCTCCCAACTTGGCAAATATCTGTATTGTTTCTAAGCATTTTATCTCTTCATTTTTAACACTGAAAATTCTGTAAATAGAAGTTCTGTATTCACTCTATGGCAGGAAAGAGCTGAATAATCAATACACAGGTTTACTTCAAAAAAGGTTTACTTTTTTCTCTTTATATTTTTCATAGTAAGTCTTCAGAGGGAAGTATGACGTTTGAATTGATTTGTTTCTTGTTGTAAGAGGTAGCAGGGATGTTTTAACGCCTCTTAATGATTAGCTTTTGTATTTGACTCATGATAGTACAAAAGTTTATGTAGTTACTGTTTGCAAGCGTTAAAGGCAACTTCTTACACTTTGACGCTAGATCATAGTTATGAAGCTTGAGTTAGTTTTCCACTGTTGCTGAAAAGGTGCAACACACATGCACAACAGCAAAGTAAACAAAGGTTATAAACTGAGTTAAAAATGGTAAGGTAACCCACATTGGTGGAAAGACTCAAAAAGTACTAAAGCAAGAGCAGCTATTTCTCTCCGGTTAAGATGTGTTAGTAAGTTGGGGCATCCTCTTTAATTTTTCTATTACATTTTTTGAATTGTAATCCCAGCTAGGGAATTGGGAACCACTAATACTAGCCTGAGGTAAATGTTGCTCTTTGAAAAGGTAGAAGCCACTGCAGAAAGCTAATTTTCTGTGAATAACTATTTTTGTACCTAATTAATTTCCTTAGTGTATTGACTACCATGTTGTCAGCATGACTGTTTAAAGTGAACTCTTTCATAGTCTTAGTATTTCAAACTTTTGTTCTTCTGTCATTACTAGACTTGAGTCTTCTCTCCTACATTTTCTGGGGAGTACAAATAAATTTGCATGTTGCCTTTTGTCCTGAATCTTCATGTCTATAATTCTGAGTGCGTCTGGTTACAATATACACAGAGTTATGAAGAATGCTTGTTACATATAGCTGGTAGTGATGAGAGAATTAAACTGTAGAAACTCTATTTTGGATATTAAAACAACTTCACAACGTGAAGCAAATAAGGTAGGACATTGTAATGACGAGGTATCAGTACCTGTGTTAGAAATATGCGTTGTTTCTTTGCAACACCTGAACTGTTCATGAGACCAGTGAGGTCAATACTTCAGTGAAGAATTATGTTTTAAAATGTGTGTTGTATATACACATTTTCAATAACACTGTTTATACAGTGAGAAGGTGTATTTTCGTTACCACTCATGATTCTTCTGCTTGTATTATGCATATTACCCTGTTCATATATGGTTTTTGAACTACATAATAAAGAATGTATTTGTTTCCAGGATCACAGCTCTGCTTTGTTCCGATTTCAGTGTTCTGGATAAAAATACTCTCCTGTTACGTGTTGTTATATGATAGATTACTGCTACACTGAAGCTGTTACTCAGAAGAAATGTGCTATATACAAGGGTGTTAGAAATAGCCTGCAATAAAGGAAGCATTGTGGTAGGAGCAAACCGGCGTAATAGCTAAACTGTGAAAAAAGGAATCTTGTTTGGAAATCAAATTTAATTAAAAAGCACTCTCAATCTCTAGTAATATAACTGCTTTAAATTTTCAGACAGTGGGAGTAGCTCACCGTTGCCCAAGTATGCCTCATCTCCCAAACCAAACAACAGCTACATGTTCAAACGAGAGCCCCCAGAGGGATGTGAGCGAGTGAAGGTCTTTGAGGAAATGTCGTAAGTAATGCCTTTTATATCAGCTGGTATCTGCAAAGCAGTAAACCTGTTTACTGAGCCTGTTCAACTGCAGATGAATAAACTATTCCAGCTGATGGGTTTTTCAGGAGCAAAGTATTCTTAGAGTTTGTACAGAAGAGAAGTTGAAGTGTTTGCGTTGTTTTGAAGAGGAAACGGAGTCTTTTAATTCTTTTTGTGCATTTATAAAAGGCAGCAAAAATCCAAGCAGAAAAGGTACATTAATTTCCTAAGCATTTATAAACCTCTTTCCAAGTGTTTTTTTATAAGATTTAAAATTTTCATGGCTTAAACAGAATCTCTCCTGTCATAATTATTCATTTCAAGAATAGGTTGCATTTTGATGTGTACAAAATGGAATGAAACATGTAAAGTGTTTGTAGATTGTAGGATGCATATGGTATAGACGTTGCTCAATATTTTTGCTGAGCAAGAAATGGGAAATTAAACTCATATCTTTTTCCCCTAGACCCAGCAGTATTTGAGCACAGCACATGCTGTTCAGGTTGCATGCTTAGCTTCTGTGGATGAAAGAATTAAGGAAGGGATGTTACTTGCTAGAACAGCATTTGTTGCCTGCTGGATGGTGAAGGAGTGATGTTGAGTTGTGGAGAACGCCTCCAAACAAATTATGGAATATGGGAAAGGAGAGGTCTATTTTATGGAGGTTCTCAAAGGGGTTTAAAATTATGAAATGTGTTGTTGCTGCATTGCTTTTATCAGAGAAGAATTTATGCCATTCTAAATTACTGTGGCATTTTTCCATGTGCATATGTACTGCAGATTTTTCTTGCTGGAAGTTGCATGTTTGTCCAGTAAATATCAAGTCATTTTTGTGACGGTACTATTTTTAATGCTGTGGATCAGTGTGCTGACTACCAATATGGAAGATGTTTGCCCCTCTGTCCAATTAATCCCATTCCTTGTCATTCACATTTTAGCAATGTGTAGAACCACAAAGTTCATGACATAAAAAACCATCTCGTTTGGCCAGATATGTAATCTTTCTTCTCGTTGTAGGTCTCGCCAGCCTGTCTCAGCCCCTCTCTTTTCATGTCCTGACAAAAACAAGGTTAATTTCATCCCAACCGGATCAGCTTTCTGTCCTGTAAAACTTCTGGGCCCCCTCCTTCCTGCTTCAGACCTGACGCTGAAGAACTCTCCCAACTCTGGTCAAAGCACAGCTTTGAGCACCCTGACTGTTGAGCAGCTTTCGTCTCGGGTCTCTTTCTCATCTCTGTCAGATGACACCAGCACAATGGACTCCACAGAGGTCCCGGCACAGCAGCCGTCCCAGCAGCAGCAGCCGCTTTTGCAAGAAATTCAGACTGAAGACCATTCCTCTCCTCAGAGCTACGTGTTAATCTAGACCAAGGTGGAGCAGGCCTCTGCCCCAAAGCCAGGATTGAGGAGATTGTAGTTCAGACACATCTGCATGAGGTGGCAACCTTTCAGAACAACACAGAATACTAAGCAGCATTTGAAAAAATATCTCACACTGTACTTGGCAGGGACAGAATCCATATTCAGCATTTTTTGTGAGAAAGCAGTAATGCCTGCAGAATCCATATATCATTAAGCGTTTTAAGTGGAGACTATGCATTTCATAGTACGTTTGACCAGATTAGTACTGTGTCCTGTGTTCTGTTTCAAATTCTACAGTATAAATAAGCTCTTTCTCTATATATATTAAAAAAAATGTTGCCTGTCTGAATAGAAAATGTCTTGCTGTGTTGTGTCCTATGGAAAATACTGTACTTCAGGATTATGTTTACAATTGATCCAGGTGTTTATGTTTCTAACTTCTGTAATACACACAATGCAAAAAAAAAAAAAATGGCCACAACAGTTGCACAGTGCCCACCCTATGGCCTAGCTTCAGGTACTTCTCTTGAAGTGTAAACTCAGGTAACTTGGAATGTATATCATATTGGAATATAAAATATTTTACAGCTACAAAGCTAAAGAGGGAACATCACTCTTTTGCCTTTCCTTCTTTTATGCATTAATATTTCCTCATTACATTCCACTTTCTTGGAATAAGTGCATTCAGATCCAGGTCAACAGTGACCCTGGACGTGGGTGAACGTGAGGAGAACCAGCAAATCTGTGATGTATATCACTTTGTCATTTGCTTACAAGTAAAACAACTGTTGCATTTACTGTCATTTCAATAGATGTAAAAATGTGGCATTTAAAGGTTTCAGGTGTTGCTCAGCTAATGACTGTTAAACTGTTGCAAATAAAGTGTTCAGTACTAGGCTGTACATGAGAAACATTCCATGTTGTGTGTGAGAGGATTTTGAAAGACAAGAATGTTTTTGTTCAAGGACAGAAATTCTTTCAGGTTTCACAGGGGGCGATGGGGATTTCCTCTCATGGTTTTTGTTGGCAGTTAAGGATGTGAAATGCTACTGTTACCGTCTAAAAGTCAAATTAATGTTTAGTTTCTCTTTTGGAAATGTTCATTCATTTGCTGGTTGGAAATAGGTTTTCGGATCTTGTCAAGCAGTGTTAGATGAGCAGCGTTTTATTTATGTAGTGAGTAATTGTGTTTGGATTAAAGTCCAAAAGTAGCAAGTGGGTATTCTAAGAGGGGTGGGGAAAAAAATAGTTTCAAGTTCATGTTACTTAAAGTTTCTCCCATAACTTTCAGTTACTTAAGTTGTGTGTGTATAAAAGTGTGCTTTCCCCTCTCAAGTGTGAATAAAAGAAAAATCCATGTAAAATAATCCTGGTTTTGCAGGCTGGACACTTTCTCAAAATAGTACATGGCAAGATGAGGTTCATGATGCTCTTCTGTTGTACTGGAAAAAGGAGCATTGCTTTCAGAGATTATTTCCTGTCATACAAAGAGGACCCCAAAGGCAAAATAACTTGATGTTCCTGCTCTGTTGCATTCAGCTCAGTGGAACTACATTTATGGTGTCTGCTCCTAAGAGAATAAAGTTCACATTTTCCAGGAATTGAAGAGATTAGTAGCCTGCAGCTACTGAGCATTTAAACTTGCTTCTTTATGGGTTTTTTTCTTCTTTTTTGAAGATGAGATTGTAGGGGGGTGAGAGTGAGCCACCAATAACTACTTACTAAGTATGTGCTTTCTTTGGAGATAAAACATTGCTTCCTTTTTATTACTGAGTTTTTGTTAATGCTATCTTACAAGGTGGAATTTGAAGCCTGTAAAAGAGTCACTGTTTTTTGACTCCCCTTTCAGAAATTATAGAAGGAGAGAGAGGTGTCTTTCTAACCATTTTTATGTAGAAAACCTTGAAACACAGCAACTGTCTTTAACCCTACTAATCTCAGGCCTATGTGAAAACACTATATATTTTATAGACTGAAGATAAAGGGGAGAAAATACTCATAAGTATCAATTCCTTTTAGTATTTTTCTTTCTAGATTAACATTTGCAGTATGATGACCTTTTTGTGCCCTGGTTATGTCCAGATAAGAAATTGTAGTCTCAGTTACTGGTGTTAGGTTACCAGGGAGTATGACGAGTGATTTTTAGATCAGTGCTGAACTCTGTACAATATCTACAATGCCATTATGTGTTCTTTATATTTTTTCCACGAGAAACTAAATATTAATTAAATTGCACATTTGTTCGTAGCAGATTTGGAGGTTTTGAACCAAATGTGTTAAAGCTAATGCTTTGCCATGTAAATTTCCCAGCAGTTGTTTATCTCAATTGTATTCTACATCCAGCTGTAGAAATTTGTCAAATATTGTTTAAAGTTTTGTACATAGTTGTACTGTTATTTCTAGCCACTGTGCTGAACAGTATTCAAGTTATCACACAATATTGCTTTACACAAGGAAATGTGTGACTTTTGTTTTGTATTTTTTTCGGTATAGAAGTTCCTGTGTCTTATTTAAATAAAAATTATAGATTAAAAAAAAGTGGTGGGGACAACACACAAAAGCAGTGGCTCATTTATTTGTTTTGGAAACTGTGTATGAAACACAATAGAATGAGATTAATATTGTTCCAAATTTATGTCTAGAGTAATGTCAGCCATGGTATTTCTTGCAAAGAAAACAATCTTGTATCTTTTGTTTTTTGCATAACCCTGTGTGAGAAAGGGGGAAAGCCCCCTAAAAAAAGCGGAATGCTTAAATACACTTTAAATATTGTATTTTATTTTTGCATATAATGAGGGGTGTTTTTTTTCTTCACAGCACAGAAAAAAATCAGTTAAGAGTTAATTGGAATTATGTCTCTGCTGCTGTGTTTGTGGTATGTCTAATTTCAAGTTATCTGTTGAAAATTATGGAAGCCATTAGATGTTTCACTATGTGAAACTGAACTAAACCCCTAAAGGATGTGGTATAAATCTACTGACAGTCTTGGTTTCATGTTGTTTTGTATGAGTCAAATGACTGTCATTTGACTTGCAGAGTAATTCTTTCCAGATGGGAGGTGAGGGAGAAAGAAAGAAGGATAATATTTAAATATATGTAAATCCTCCAAAGTTAATGTTTACTGAAGAGCAGTATGGCAAAAACCATGAAGAATGTTTTAGGGCTTGTTGTCGTTAGTCAGTGGAAATATAAGTCTTCAGTATCCCAAAGATTACAAGGTTTCTGTGTGACTATGTTAAAAGCATTAACTGGAACTGAACTGAAAGTCCTGTGCAGGGCTGGGAGTTGGACTTCGGTGATCCTTGTTGGTCTTTTCCAACTCAAGGTATTCTATGGTTCTGTGATGCCACCCTGCTATGAAAATGCTTAGTGCTCTTCAGTCAAAAGTGGCTTTATTTCAGCCATTTCATCGTAGGGTTGAAGGGGTGACTAGTAAGAGCTTTGTGACTGTCTTGTTCCCTAAATGGATTTTGCTGCAGCAGTTCAGGGCTGTCCTTGAGAGGGCTTTTTCTCAAGAAGTACTTTGACAAAAGGCTGTAACTTGCCCTGAAAAGATGTGATGAAGCTCATATCACAGGTAACATTTAACCATCTGTGTGAACCTAGGCCTTGCCTGGTTAGTCACATTTTGTTTCTTTTCCCATATAAGCCACGCTTGTAATTTATGTGCTGTGTATAACTCACTGCCTACACCTTCCCCAAAGCCAAAACAACCAGTCTAAAAAGCACTGAGAAGGGAGACAAATTATTAACCTTGAAACCCTTCTTTTGTGACAAAAAGATCTGGGCACAACCATAACATTTTCTAGTAAGTCATGGCTCTGGAAGTGGACTCTGCAGAGATTGGAGGACTGTGCAAAGTGAGCCCTTGGATATGTATGCTGAGGATAGGGGTAATGGATAATGACCTTTTAGGAAGCAAGGTGCTGTCAGGGACGTGATTTATGGCTTCCTGTCACATCAGCTCTTGGGAAGGGCCAGATACTGGCACAAGAGTAGAGTCTTGATATCTTCACAATATTAAAGCATAAGGAGTAATATAAAATAAGTGCAAGAAACTGTGATGTCAGACAACATCTATAATCCATTCAGTTGCAAGTAAAGACCATTGAGGCTTAGCAAACTATTTCCTGGCCTTAACTGTAGGGTAGTGAATTGGTACCTTCATGTGTTACTTGAGGTAAAGCCCCCAAGGAGCTTGAAGATGACATAATTAGTAGGAGTACATTCTCAATTACTGCTGTAAAACAGCCTGGCTTCCTTTGCAAAGTACAGCCATGCAAACACAGATTCGAAGCTACTCAGGAGTAAACCAAAGTTCTGCCCTGTATTTCCAGAATCCAAATGCAATTTAAAATTTCAAGCTGGGAAAGCACATGCATTACATGTACAATCATCCATCTGTACTTGGTGCTTAGCCCAAGAAAGTTTGATCAGAGATTTGTCACTTAGTTAAAATACCTGTATCCTGTTTCTGTTTGCATTAGTGTAACCAGTCCTGGAAAACTCTAGTTTGGGAGACTTTAAAAGGCTGGAGAAAGCTCAGGGAATAAAGTACTGGAAAAAAAGGCTGTGTAGGAGCTCAATATGATTAACTTCATGGTTGAAGAGATTTCATTTCAGTTAGTAAATACCAATATAAGAAATACAAACTTTAAAAACAGACATGGAATCATAAATCAGTAAGAAAATAAAAACAGATGAATTTAAACTAAAAATATGGATTTGTTTGAGAAGTAAGTGTTAAGTACTGGCCAGTTGGCAAAGGTGGATTATTTTTCAAGTACTGAAATGTTTAAAATGAGATGATTTTACAAAGGTGCTCAAATAAGATGCTTTTATAAGCTTTATTAGCTCATCATTATTTGGGGCATTTTACATTTCAGTTAACTTTAAAGAGGTGAAGTTTTTTAGTTACCGTAAGCATTCTTACCTTAGTAAAGCAGTTGCTGCAATATTTTTAATTGGAGTGTTAACACATCTTTTAAACTGTTTGGAATAGATCTTAGAGGATTAGAAAAATTTTCAGGAGCCAAAAGTTTTGTCAAACATGAACACTGTCCAGAAAGGCAGAGGTAGTTGAGTAGCTTTATTAGTGGTTTTGGTTTTTGTCATCTCCTCAGTAACACTGTAATTATGAAGAAGAAACTGGAGAGTAGGTGGTGTCTTTTTGGAGTGCAACAGGTCAGAGAAATAATGTGTCGCTCGTGAGGCTGAGAGAAATGCTGATCAAGAAGGTAATGTTTCCTTATTAGAGCTCACATTGGAAATGAATGAACATGCAAGTTAAACTGCAAATTCAATTGAAAACAAAGAATAGTCAAATGAGTGCACAGTTGACCCCCTTTTTTAAGAAGTTGTTGAAATTTTATCTCAGGTTGTAACAAGTTCTGCTTGTAAATTGTCTCTTGTACCTTGGAAGCTCAGATGCAGAGGAGCTGGAAGCCTGGGAGAAGAGGAAGTTGGGTTATCTTGTTTTTTTCCCCACTTGATTAGCGACTGAGCTTGTTAATGATGCACAATTAGGCTAATAACTGCCTGTAAAAAAGTAAGTTCTGGGAGGGGTTAGTTTGTTGTATTTTTGCGTATGTGTGTAGTGAAATGTATGGTTAAACTTTGCAGTGATTTGTGCAGCTGTCAGTTGAGAAATAGGGTTTGCTCAGAGCAGTATGTTTACTAATAGCTATGGTAGTGTATTATATCTTTGTATATAACTTCTCCAAATAAACTGTAAGAGAATAGCATCATCTAAATCCCAGATTGCCTGGCATAAGTCAGGCATGTTAACTAAATCTTGGTGTCTGACTGCTTTCTGCAGGTGAGATGTGAGTGCTCTTCAGATTTTTATGGACAGAGGTTCTTTCTCCAAGAAGAAAACTAAAAGAAATTAGACTCCTCATTTAGGTTTAGTGCCAAAAGGCTAGGTGATGCAGTTATGCCCTTTCTGATTTTTATTGGGATGAGAATTTCTAGTCCTGCCCTGTGTGGTACAGAGGTTTCTCAGGGAGTAGTAGCCTCCCTTTCCATAAGATTGGTGCTTTCTTTGGGCTTGTTACAGAGGGAAGGATGAACTCATTCTTGTGAAAGAGCACTGCCTTTGGAAACTAAACAATGTTTTTAGAAAGGGGGGGAAAAAACCTTGAATCTGCTTTTGTGATTCCTTTGGATTCTAACTCATTGTCCCTCCTGAGAATGCTGAAAAACATGCAGCATTTTCATGTCAGTTGCTAGAAAAAAATAAGCTTCAGATGTGGCTTTGCATCTATGTGACAGTACAAAGAAGGTACCATACTACACACTTTAACTGCACGGTTTTATTTTGGATGGGGTATGTAGGTATATTTTAAGGATTGCCACTTCCTGGTTTTGGTTCTAGTGCAGGATTCCAAGGAGATAGGTTAGACGCTTTCTGAATTGAGCGCATAAGAAATCCGCTTTCTTGTAGGGAGGGTTTTATGTTCTTCCTGTTCTGCAGGGAAATGCTAAACATCTGGGGATAGTGGAGCGCTGAAGATGGTAGCAGTAGGTCTTGCACTTTCTAAACAGTGCGAAAGTAAAGGCAGCCTCGGCCCTAGTTGTACCTGATTTGGAGGGTTAACCTTGTATGTCTGTATTTGTATGTACGGGGTCTTTGGGTTAGGAAGAGAGTGGATGCCTTAATACTCCAGAGGAGCATTAGCCTGTCATTTGTTCTCTAAATCAGGCCATCTGTAGATTACAATCTGTCTCTTTGGTAGCATCCTGACTGAAAGTCTGTTGAATGCCACTGTAGCATGATTTAGTTTTGTATTCAGTAAGGGAGAAAATGTATCTGCTAGACTGGACAACAAACTAGACATGGAAAAAAAATTGGGAATCTTGTAAGTACTACAGTGTGGGGCATCTCAGCAGCCTGGGGCCTTTGGTGCTTATGCAGCTGCCCTGTGATTCCTCTGGAAGTGCGCTGAGGGAAAGGAAATTAGTCTGAAGATTTATATGCCTTAAGGATTAGGAACTGTTGAATAGAGTTGCAATAATATTCTGGATGTGGAAAGTCAATTTGTGGGTATAACTGTTTTGATCAAAACTGTCCTAATTGTTACAGAGGTCAGCTGGAGCAGATTGCTCAGGTAGCATCCAGTTGGGTTTGGAGGGACAGACTGTATGACCTCCCTGGGCAAACTGATCAGTGTTTGACCACACTCATGGTAAAAAAAAAAAAAGAGAATGCTTTTATATGTTTAAGTGGCATTTCCTGTATTTCAGTTTGTGCTCATTGCATCTGGGCACCACTGAGAAAAATCGGGCTCCATCTCTCTTGTCACCAATTCCCCCTTACTCCCATTTTAAGTGGGATAAGATTCCCCCTTCAGCCTTCTATAGTGCTGCGTAGAGAGGAGATGTTAATCTTGAAGTTAAGTTATCCTTGAAAAGTCAATCAGGTCTCCAGCCCCTTTTCCAGGGCTGTACACTGTGGGATTCTTCCAAGCCAGGTCCCTGAAGGGGCCAAAGTGTGTTTATCTAAAGTTAATGGTTGTGATTCTGCTTTTGCTTTTCCCCCTTCCTCTCAGGATCCTAAACCTTACCAACTTGTAGTAACTTTGACCAAAGCTGCCCCTAAACCTTCCTGTCCCTGACCAGTTCTGTTTGTAGGTAGGAGATCTGAGTGTCTCTTCTCACCAGCTTCTTGGTTGACTCTCTCAGGAGTTTACCAGGGTGCTACAGAAGCCTCCTGGCTTGCTTGACTCCTTGTGTGTTTTCCCTTCAGGAGATGAGGTGGTTGAAGTTCCCCAGGGAACTGGGCCTGTAAATGTGAGACGTCTCACAGTTTTCTGAAGAAGGCCTCACATAGTCCTGTGTGATCGTGTGGACTCACAGCAGGCACTCACCACAATGTCACCCATCCTGGTCTGCTTTCAAATCCTGAGCCTTCAACTCTCAGCTGAGTCACCACTCATCCCAAGGCATCCATGCCTTCCCACATGAAGGACAACTTCACCTCCTCACCATCATGTCTGGTCCGACCTAAAGAGCCCCTTTCCAGCCATGGCAATGTTTCTGCTGTGTGAGCTGTCCCACAGCTCTGATCCCAGTGAGATAATAGCCTTGCAACTTCATGCAGCCTCCAGTTCCTCCTGTTTGCTCCCCAGCCTATGCATAGCTCTGTTTGGAGCCACCCTGGTCTCCCAGAGCACTGTGAAAGCTCCTCACAGGGCTCTGATTTCACACTTCACTTATTTGGGCTCATGGTTTTGTCATCTCTGAGACTGAGCGTGACCACATCACTCTGTGTTCTGTTTGTCGAACCTGGACCACCACTTTGTCACTTGACCAAACAGGCCTCAGCACTGTCTCCACAGTGTCCTGGAGCCAAGTCTCTGCAAGATGCAGACCTCCCTAAATGGCTCGTGGTGTTGACAGCAGGAGTTACCTGTTGATGGCTGTTGCTGCTGCCTCCCAGTAGCTCAGTCCAGACTGGGGGCTTCATGGGACACAGCCTCAGGGCTCTGGCTCTGTCCTGTAGATGCAGATCTGCTATTGGAGCAGGAGCTGTTCTCCAGCTCTCAG
Source organism: Neodrepanis coruscans (assembly GCA_013400695.1). Taxonomy (NCBI): domain Eukaryota; kingdom Metazoa; phylum Chordata; class Aves; order Passeriformes; family Philepittidae; genus Neodrepanis; species Neodrepanis coruscans. The sequence continues at coordinate 16,124 of VYZS01022637.1, forward strand.
CCTTCACCATCATGGGAGTCTCCATTTTGTAACACGGTAAATACAGGCTCTGGAGGTCCCTCCTGCATGGGAATCTTCTTTCCACCACCCCTGATGGCTGGGAGACATTTTCTGCTTATTGCAAACCATAAGGATGTGACCTGGTCTCCTGCAGCCATTGGGATTTAAGGCAGGCAGCACCGTGGCAGTGTTTTGGGCTCTGGCAGTAAGTTGGGAACAGGAATATTATCCTGAGTCACGGTAAGATTGGCCCCAAGCTATTTGATGCTGCTGTGAGTCAGGTGTTTGGTTTTTATATGTGCCCTGGTGCAGAAACTTAAGCACCTTGGTAGAGATTTTGTCATTGCTGATGGTGGCTATTGGTTTAAGTCTTCCCTGCAGAAAGGCACTAGCTTCACTTCACTAGTCATTTGTTTGGAACTTGTTTTGTTGTTGTGGGTTAGAAAATAAAACCGTTTCCCCCCATTTCCTGCCAGGCACGGGCGCACGGGGCCCGGGGCTGCCCCGCAACCGCATGGCCCCGCGGGGGCTGCGCTGGGGCTGGGGCCGCCCCGCAACTGCATGGTGCTGCAGCGCCGCCACTTCCGGGTATGCACGTCCAGCTTGTGGGTCGGCGTCGCTTCCGGGCTACGGGCGCGGGGGGCCGCCCCGCGGGGCCGCAGCTGCATGACACGGCGGCTGTGCGGCACCGGGTCTGTGGCCGAATGGCGCTGCGGCCGNGGTTCAAAAGACCACATCTCTTCCATCAGCACTGAAGTCCCTTCCCGGGGGCCTAGAGGGAAGGGGAGGGGGCTCGCGGTTTCTAACTGTCTTGAGTGTTTTTCTTCAGAAAAGCCGAGCGGAAGCTCGCGCTGCTGGGGGGTCCTCAGATCGGTCGCGGGCCTTCTCTAATTATCCCGGCATCTCTTCAGGAGCCCCTGAGAGAGAGAGACCAGCACTATTCCAGAGCGTCCTCATCCCAACATGGGCCCTGGGAAGCTTAATTTGTCTGTTTTGTTGCACTTTATTGTCGGGTTTTCTGTGTGTGCGAAATAAACTGTGATATTTGTGTGTTTTCTTCATTTTTGGGTGTGTCTGTGGCTTCTCTCGGACATCTCTTGTAAAAAATCGCTAAATTTGTGGTAAAACTACGACATTTGTATTGATGATGCTACACAACAGGACATATATTGGGGCCATAAAAGCATTTTCTTTTTTCACTTTGATAGCAACTGTTAAAGAAAACAACAGTACATACCTGAACCTCAATTATGCCTTTCATTAGATACTTCAGATGTTTTTGAGGAATAGGGAGGGAACCCAAATCATTTAAAGACAAGCTGCGGTGTTCAGTAAAAACCATCCCAAGACAGACAGTTCAATCTGCTCCTCCAAATCTCAAGTAGGAAAATGACCCATTATGAATTTTTAGTGTTTTTTGATTGCATTTAATATTTGCTAACAGGATGGGCTGTTAAAATGGGTGGGGTCAAGAGGGGCCTGGGAAGCAGAGTTAGCACAGCCTTTTTTTACTGAAATTAAAAAGCCTGTTTGCTTTTTAATCTTGTTTCTCTTTATACTTTGTTTTGGTAACATTCCCATGGCTTAAACTGTGAGCAGTGAGATGGACCTGTGCACTCTGACGCCTATCCAGGCTTTGAAGCACAGCAGTAGTAACTTACGAACTTGGCAAAGGCTGGTGAAGCCAAGAGGTCTCCTGTTACCAAGGAGACCCGGATCATTTCCCGTGCTGCAAAGTGCTCAGTATGGGATGGGGAGAGGGGTTAAGAAATTACAGAAGGAAGATTTTGTACGATTAAGGCTTTCCATAATTATTTCCCTACATGAATAACAGTGATGGCTGTGTTCAATCTTGCAGGTGAGCCTGGCTGTAATTTGGTGACGAGGTGACCACAGGCCCTGCCTGAGGGCTCTGGTAGCGTTGCAGGCATTGTTGGTGTCTCCTGCTGAGCGGCCTCACATGCCTCTGTGACCTCTGCTACCTCAAACATTTTTTTCTTTGGTGGTTTTGTTTGGTTGGGTTTCTTTTTTTGGAGAGAGGCAAGGGTTCAGAGAGATCAGTACCATTATATGCTCTTCCTTCAGCTGGAAAGGGCCTGCAGTGGCCCACGTTTAGATGGGTTTAGGATGCTCACAGACCTGAGCACCAGGCAGGCTTCTATGACTTTACAGCATAGACTGGCATTTTGGGGGAAAAGCCTTGAATTGCTCATGTGCCTCTGGCTCCTTTGCAGCCATGGCTGCTGTCACCAAATCCAGGGACAACCTTGTGGAAAGGTCAGATCAGCCCAAGACCAGCTGAACAGATCAGAAAAGTCCCCCCAGGGGCTGTCTTATTCTTTGGAATCTGTATTGTCTTCTAAACATTTGTCTTTCTGAAAATCAAACTATCACCCTGCCATGGTGAGGGTTGCTCTCCGTTGTCAGATTTTGGTATTCTGAACCTCAGGTACTGAAGTTCAAGGCCGAGATGATCATGGAAGGACCACCCAGACTACATAAACAGTCCAGGCAACTATGCAGCTGTAACAGCAAAGCAGTTACTTCAGTGGCCCCTGATTCCAATTCCTGTATTTTATATGTCAAGGTTTTATTTTGAGGATTGTACTTGAAATAATAGGAAGAGTTTGGTCTTTTTCCTTGTTAGATCATGCTCTTGTTACATTCAGCATGTTTATTTCCTGCAGCCAGCTGTTATCCACCCACCTAGATATAGACGGGGTTCGATGATTTAATTGTGTAGCACATTTAAAGTTGTTTTTCACCTTGCCTCAGCCTGTTGATGAAACAAGCACATGGCTTCCTGCACCTGTCCTGGGGCCTTTCCTACTGCATTATTGCTGTGGAACTCTAATATAGAAAATCCACCCTGCAGAGTAGGTTTCTGGGATAGATGAAAGACTTTCATCTTTAACAGTGTATGTAGGTCTGCTGTCTCTTCTAAAATCCCTTATTTACTTTTCTTCCTCATTTTTTTGTGTATTCCTTATCCGATAAGGATGCCAACAGCAACCAGTAAGTACATAGTTGGCAGGTAGAATCAGCCAGCCAAGCTATGGCTTGCTTCTGTCTTTTTAATTTAAATTTTATTATTTTTTGCAAGGAGCCAAAACTTCAAGCCCACTGTGGATTAATTACAAGGCTGAGCACATAAAGCTTTTGCTATTGTAGAAAAGAGTTAGAGGTTGATGCAGTTGATGTAAGTCAACACTGCTGCTGGCAAACAGCAGCCTCCTCACTTTGTCGTGGACTCACAGAATGGTTTAGATCTTCCAGTCCAACCCCTCTGCCATGCACAGACCTAGTTTTTTACTAGATCAGCCCCATCAAATCAGACCTCCAGGGATGTGGCATCTGTCACTTCCCTGGCCAACCAGTTCCAATATCTCACCACTCTTACCATAAAAAACTTCCTCCTCATATGCAGCCTAAACCCTACATTTTCAGTTCAAAACTTGCCCCTTGTCCTTAGGTCCTGATAAAGTATCTCTCTGTGTCTTACAAATCATGATTACATATTGAAAAGAAGCCACAGTAAGATATCCCCCCAGGGCCTTCTTGTCTCCAGGCTTAACAATCCCAGCTCTCTCAGCCTTTCCTCATCAGAGAGGTGCTCCAGTCCTGCCTGTTTCTGTGGCCCTTCTCTGGACCCACTCCGGCCAGGAGGGCTCCTGTGCAGGCAAGTACTTTGTCTAACTTAAAAGGGAAGGCTATTCTGATTTATAATTAGTCTGTGAGGAGAAAAGTCAATTTTATGCTTAGGAGAGCATTGTTAATGAATACCCAGGTAATGGTCTGACTGACTGCAAAGCCATTCTACCTTGGAATTGGAGGTTGAATAGTTACCCAGGCCAGACTTGCTGAACATGCAGGGCCTGTTTGGCTGTGGTACTCTTGTTTGCTGTCACAGGAGAGACTCTGTGAGTGTGTGTGCATGTATATGGTGCTGGGCTCTGCGTGCTAAGCACACGCAGAGGGAGGACAGCAGCACCAACAGTGGAAAGCAGCTCGTTTGTGCTTAGTTGGCCAGCAAGGTGCTAGACCATATCAGTACTTCTGCTTTTCAGCCGAGGCAAAGCCTCTGCTGCTTGGCTGTTGGCAAGCCTTGTGGTTGCTCTGCTTCCTGCCTTCCCCATATGGTGGCTTGTTTAAAAATGAGGCGTTTAGAAGGAGCAGAAATTGTAAGAGTAGGCTAACCAGAGAGGGATTTACAGTAAATGCTTGTAAGGGAGCTTAAAAGTGTGAGGAGGGTCCCAACACTAGCAGCTGCACCTTTACTATGTGAACGTCTTACTACTACTCTGAGTAATCTTCTTTGAGAGAAGACAGGATCTTCCAGCCGTCTTCCTCTGCACTTGGGCTACTCCACCCCACATACTCTCAACAGCAAACACGGACAGTACAACCAGCATTCACTCCTCAGTGCTGCTTATCCAGTATCCTCTGGCACCCACAGTGGGATACGATGGAAGGTGGCAGATGGCAGCTGACAGAGGCTCCCGCAAAAGGCAGCATGACGCCAACACCTGGGTGCTGTGTCCTCACGTCAACTTCCTACTCTGCTGAGCCTTTCCAGGCTCAGATCCTGGAACTGTCAGGGCTTGTAGGCCATGATTATTCTTGTATTCCCACTTGGAACAAAGCTGCTGGTGCTTCTCCACTTGCAGTCACCTTGCTGCTCAGGTGGCCCCATTTTTAACTGGCAGGTGCAGCCCCTAAAGTTTGAAGGGCATTTAAGACGATGTTGGAGGAAGGGAGATGGCTGTGTGTGGCCAAGTGGTTCTCCTTCAAAGTACATCAGTGTCATGGCCATGCAATGCTGCATATGGAAACAACAGAAGGGAACAAGGTAAGTTCTATTCTATTCTTTTGAAAGTAAATCATGGTCACTTAAGAAGGCCAGAAAAGTTACTTTAAAAAGTTACTTGTTAGTTTCTCTGTGAGCTGTTCAAGGGTACACACTCCAATTCCCCTGAAGCTGTTCTGAGATACGTAGAAACCTCGAATCATCATAATCGATTACATCAAGTTTAATAAACTTCACAATAAAAACAGTTAATCAATTACCACTGTTTTCATCTGCCATAGGGGTTCTGCAGCTGTTTTTATTTAAAAAAAAAATCCACTACTGAACCAGAATACACAACTGGAATGAAGCGTATTAAATCAAGATGAACATCATGTGTCTAGAACAATCAATCTGTAATTTTACCAGGATGATGAACTGTCCCTGTTGTCCCAAGTACTGCTGAGCCAGTATGTACAGCAGAGATAATCCTCTCACAGCAGTGCTGGGAGTTACTCCACGGCCCAGGCTGCCAAAGGACATGTGCCAGACTGTTCCTTAGTAGTAGGGAAGTATTGTTTGTAACTCTGTAATTAAGATTTTTTGCCTTAAAAATGCTTATTTGCAGGATGTTAGCTTTCTTGGTCAACTACAATAGAACTTCATGGTAATGCATCATTGTACATAGGGATTTCAATTGCTTTTCTTTAAGCAAAATCAATTACGTTTTCAGTACCTCTGGCTTCTTGCCCTTTTTCCAGTTGGTTTTATAATTTTTTTATTATATATGAAAGTGTGAAAAAATTGCAAAGGATTCGAAACTAATTTTAAAAATTACATATTGCAAGAAATCAATGCTTTATATGAACTACTTGGTAGTGCAATTTGGGGGAGTAAAGGAGGGGAAGAGAAAAAACCCAATACTGCAGCTATGGTTTGTTTCAAGTAAAAGGGATGATAATTCAAATGCTTTTCTACCTAAAAACATGGTGATGATTCAGAACATCTTTCACTGAACTTCTGCAGTGCCCTTAATTGTCCCAATTAACACGCGGGAGTGTGTTTTGTTGGTGTTTTCTTGTTTGTTTGGGTTTTTTTGAACACTTAATTGGCTGTTTTGAAGTCAATACGGTGTCCTCTTTGCTTTTAACCTAACTGCTTCAGCTCCTGAAAAATGCTGGAGTGGACTATCTACAAGTGTTTTAGCAACTACCAAGACAAATGTAATCCAGAGCAAGCTTAGCAACCACACACTTGCTTAAAGCTGCAAGAATCTGTTTAATGATTTCAGTGGTAACCCAGCTAGGCTGAAAAGCAGCCTGGCTATCCCTTGAGCGCCTAACATTTTTGGCATTGTAGATAATTACAGCTTGAGATGAAGAGGATTTAGGGCAAACATTCTCTGTTATGAGTACAAACTAGCACTCATAAGTGTAACTGCACCCCAGTGTAAACCTTATGTATTTCCCAGTTAATCCCCTTTGTAGATGTCTTATTTACTGCCAGAACTGCAGCCCCCACTTAATGCTCAAGAAAATTACACATCACAGAAAAGGCAGCTTATTGAGCAAGGAGCTGCCAGTACCAAAATACTGTAGAAGGAACCAAGTTACCTTTAAAAAGAGTGAGGCATGTACATCAGGTTTCGTGACTTAGTTACCAGCCTCAGTGCTGCGTCCCTGTGTGGGCTGGGTACTGTGCAAAGAGACGAGACCACACCTCAAGTACGGTGTCCAGTTCTAGGCTTTCAATTTAGGAAGGATATTGAGGTGTTGGAGCATGTCCAAAGAAGGGCAACAAGGATGGTGAAGACTCTGGAGCACAAGTCCTCTGAGGAGCAGATGAGGGAGGTGGGGTTGTTTAGTCTGGAGAAGAGGAAGCTCAGGGGAGACCTTACTGCTCTCAACTGCCTGAAAGGAGGCTGTAGCCAGGTGGCTTCTGAGTCTCTTCTCCCAGGCAACCAGCAGTAGGACAAGAAAGCGCAGTCTCAAGCTGCGCCAGGGGAGGTTTAGGCTAAACATTAGGTAGAAGCTCTTCACAGAAATAGTGATTAGGCATTGGAAGGGGCTGCCCAGGGAGATGGTGGAGTCACTGTCCCTAGAGGTATTTAAGAGATTAGATGTAGCACTTAGTGCCATGGTCTAATTGACAGGGTAGTGTTAGGTCATATGTTGTACTTGACCTCAGAGGTCTTTTCCATCATAGTTTCTTCTCTGACCATCTTTTCCCATTATACATGAAAATATACTGCTAAGCACCTGAAGACCTTCTCTGGCAAAAGTTGAAGTACCTTGAGACTTCCAGGCTATGGGGTGGGATAATGAACACTACAGTTTTGAACAGAGGTGTTTAACACTTGCTTGAGGGTTCAGGCAGATGAACTCTGGTCAACCCAACATCCCATCCACCCACTGACACCACGTAGCTTTTTAGCTAGGAGGCATCAAATACACTGCACTCAAGCTGGTCAATTCAGTGAACTTCTAAATTTATATAGTTATTTTCAGGTACTCAGTTATCTAATAGACCACGAGGCAAGGATTGAGTGTACAGTTAACTGGAAGTGAAAAGCTTCACCAATGTAAAAGGAAAACTAGTCAAATTAAAAAAAGGCCAAATATAATAAATTGTAAAGCAGGTCCTATACAGTACATAGAACTTCTGATCTTAGCCAGCTACCGACATATTCTCAAACTGCACTGGTGGATGTTCAGGTTGGACATCAGGAAGAATTTCTCTACTGAAAGGATGGTCAGGTATTAGAACAGGCTGGCCAGGAAGGAGGTAGAGTCACCATGCCTGGAGGTGTTGAGGAAATGACTGGACATGGCACTTAGTGCTATGTTTTATTAGTATGATGGTGCTTGGGCAAAGGTTGGACTTGCTGATCTTGAAGGTTGTTTCCAACCTTTGTTATTCTATGATCCTTTTCCCCTTCTTTTGCTGTAAAAGGAGAGCAGGGAGGCAAAGGGACAGCAGATTGAATTCAAATTTTCTAACTGGCCTACTTGTTTACTATATAGAAACTAAACTAATTGTTAAGTACTGTCTAAAACTGGTCATGTTTATCTTTGGATGCTTGTTACATTTCAATACAACAGCACACCAGCATTCCAGTGGGAATAAAGTTGTGGGTTTTTTTTTGACAAAATCATTTTATTAAAGAGTTAATGTCATAACAAGCTCAAAATAACACATGCTTCAGAAATAAACTGTATGAAAAGTTCTCAGAACAGAAACATGAATGGTTTGAAGGCATGATAAAGCATCAGTTCAAAGAAACTTCTGCAAACAGGTGCAAATTCTGTTGGTGCAATGGAGAAGAACCTCAGAAAAGAAGCCTCCTGGGCATAACTTCTGTTTGTGTAGCACAGTTTCTCTAATAAGTTAAATCTGAAAGGGCATAGTTTCTATGACTGCAAAGACCCAAATTTACTTCTTCAATAATTAGCCCCAGCACAGGTTTATTACCAACTAGTAACAAATTTAGTTGACATCTTAACATAGCAGTAATATATATATTACATACATGATATAGATGTTTGACTCATGCAGCCTCCTTTTACATGGTTTTGTTTTTAATTTACTCAAGAAACATTGTAAAAAAATAGGTTTGCAATTTGTATTTTACTCCAGTGTTAGCTCTGCATCACCCCAGGCAAAGACAGTGTTTCAGCAGATAAACTAATTTGGCAAGAAATCTGCCCTAATTCTTAACCTCATTTTTGTAAATCCACGTAGAAAATAAATGTGAATTCTTTATACAAAACAAGAGCAAATAACTGTCTCTATATAAAAGGGGATTCATTCCCTTTAGTTTTATTATCATGGCACATACTTTATAGTTTCACAACAGCATACTAATTTTCATTTATTTTTTTAAACCTCAAAGTAGTGTTGATGAAGGGAAGAATGTGAGTTACGAGAGGCAGCTGACTCATGCATTAAGCAATTCATGTTCTTTATCAGTTTTCCCAACAGCATCAGGGTTGGATAATGGGTCAAGGTCAGCAAAGAGACTGAACCAAGCAGTCAAGTCTTTAGGATTCTTTGTAGATTCTGAAAAAAAAAGAAAAAAGAAAGAAAGAAAAAAAGTACAGACTTGTCAGCTATTTTAAAACAAAACTGACTGAATGTTTGACTGAGGTCAAACAAATACCATGCTGTTGTTTAATTTATTACTAAGGTACTTCTGACAAGAGAATCTGAATGAGTGATTGCATTTTAAACCACTGTCTTTATCAGAATATAGAACTTTTGTAAGAATGAATGTTTTACATCTGTCTGCTTTGTATTTTATATGGCTACTGCCATGGTAAGTACAAGTACACTTTTTATTTAAAAAGAGAAGCAATCTCAGTCTGTCAAGCTTTGTTTCATGAAAGGTATGAGTGCATACCTACAATAAAGCAAAATTTGCCTTCACTTTCCTTTTACTTTCAACCTCTCTTACAAGACTAAATTCCTTTGCCTAAATCCAGTTCATATGACTGTTCTGTCTCCCCTGTATACAACCACACAAGGTTATTACTCATCTGGAATGAAGTTCTAATGGGAAAGCATTGGCTGGAGAGAGAAGGGTTACGTTTGATAGCCAGTCCCAAGTACAGATTCTTGTAATTTTTTGATGGATATAAACAAGATGTGAATGGGGAATATGTTCCAATAGCAGCTGGACCATTGCACCCCTGTGTCCACACTGGCGTATATGTTTCACAGAGGTCTCCTGCCTTCTCTTACATGGCAACTTACATGGCAACTTTGGCTGCTATGAAGAAGGTACATCACCACCTGCTTTGTATTGATAGTGAAATATGATGTGCTCCTGCACTCAGAGACAATGTCACATCAAAGCTTTCCTTGTGACACATGGAATTTACAAGCAAAATAAGCTCTGCCTGACATGACACTCATCTTGCTGTCTGCAAGACTGGAGTATCTGACACTTTCACAACCAGAGATTTCCAAGTAGCTGAAGGTTATTCCTTTTGCTGGTGCCAGTCCTGTGTCTGTGCAANGTTACCTCCAACACTCCACTGTCTGGCAGCATCAGACAGTGGGGCAGAATATTACATTTATGGCCATTCATATCTTTTCTTGCACAAAAGAAATCAGCAGTCAGATGCTGCAGACAAGTAACATCCTTAACAAGAGAGTAGCTGTGGACCAGTTTCATAATTTCCTGATTCAGGGAACTGTACTCTTTTCAAAACTTTAACCTGGCTAAAACCAATTTTTTTCCTTTATTGAATCACAGTTAATATTAATTCACAGCGAGGCCAGTTCAGTCATCAAGTCAAACACAGCTGTAGGGAGAAGAATATCATACATAATTAACATTTTTTCCCATCTTTCTGTACTTNATTCAAATATCATACATAATTAACATTTTTTCCCATCTTTCTGTACTTTTACAGTTCCAAGGACTTTGATTTAATCCACTATTCCAGACCAAACCTTATTGAGAGACCCTAGATTTTTCAGTTGATTTTGACATAATTCTGAAAAAAAAATAAATATTGCAAAACCCTGAAGAATTAAATTCTAGAGGAATGACTCCATTAAAATGAAGTTTTAAATTAACTTGAAGTTTTTTTTTGTTCTTTATTTGAAAGGATCAGCAAAGAGATATTAACCATGCAGGAAAAAGTGAAACCGAGTATTCAGTTTCAGAATTTTTTGTTCTTACATGCATATTCTATAGCCACAAAAGAGTAATGACAAACACAATTAAAAAGACCAAATGAGCAGACTGGCAAAATGACTCGAGATGGTATACTGGGAAAACATATTAGGAAAAAACAAAGCAATTTTTGTCCCTGGTTTAAGATATTTGAATTCTTATCCTTTATTACTTTTAGAGGACTGGAGGCTGTATTTCTAATTTAATTAATACCTCTTTTAAATTTGGCTTTAAATTTGGTCAATTATCCACTCACATCAAGGACATAGTATATCTAATTTGGCAGTAGCACAAACAGGATGCTCATCTGTGCACATAGTGAGCATTTCCTTATTCAGTCTCTTTTTTCTACAAGTTCATGCTCTTACATCCTTTTTTACTTCTTTTGTCCTTCCTCCCCTTACTTTATGCTCTTTTGGAACCCTGTCAGATATTGGTAACCAGTATCCTGACAGTTACTGAAACAGCCACATACAACACATCAAACCTTCCTCTCTCTAATATATTATTCTCATCACTTTCTGGTCTTACCTTGACTATAAAAGGTTTGAAGCCCAAGCTGTGTTATTAAAAAGAGGCAAGACGAGTGATTCTATAAAATCACATGAGTTAGGAAGGAAATTTAAAGCCACAGCCATCTTCTGTATCTCTAAGGAAACTAACCAAAAACTTGTTACTAATCTGGATGCAGAGTGCTCACATGTATTTGTTCTAGACAAAGGTGATAAAGGATTGTGAGACAGCATTTATCACCTTTAA
>VYZS01022643.1:6425-21604 GCA_013400695.1 Neodrepanis coruscans
TTGTACACTTTTGTTATAGAGCCATAGGTATAGTTCTTAAAGCATTCTCTGACAGACAAACACAAATAAAGCTAAGTATAAATTCTTATTTAAAAAAAATAAAAATGTTATTTGTTGGTCTGAAGCCTTGTCTTTCTGTTCATGTAATCAGTCGTGGTCTGGTTTAACATTAGATGGTTTAAATGATAACCATGGATAAGAAGCATCAGACTGATGCTCCTGAACATCCTCAACACTGTGTATATGTTGCTGAGTGCAAAAAAGAGGTGCCATGTAGGAATGAGGGACCCCTGGAGTCTCAGCTCTCCTGCCACAGACTGATGAGGACTTGATGCACCATGGAGGAAGGGCAGCAGCAAACTCAGTGCAGCAGAAATGCCCACCTACAAGAGGAATAATGAAGAGCTGTCTTGTTCATCTTCTCCAAACTCACCAGCTGAATGGCCAAGTGCAGCCTTGCTGCTAGAGGAACAACTGCTTGAGATCAGCCTACAAGAAACATGCTTTGCTTGCTGAGCAGACCCATGACAGAAAGTGTCCCCAGCAAGCTGCACTGACCCCCTGGCAATTTGTGAGAGGTGAGGATGGCCAAAGGATTTCCTGCAGTCAGTGACCTGGGATGTGCCCAGCAGGGCAGGACGCCAGTGCTGGGGGAGGCTACAACACTGGAACAGAAGGAGAATCCAGGAAATTACAGTCTTCTCAGATTGACCTTGGTTCCAGGTAAAATTATGGATAGCTCATAGGATCCAGATAATCCTGGGTGCAATCATTCAGCACCTGCAGGATGACCAGGAGATCAGGCACAGCCAGCATGAATTTAGGAGGGGCCCTGCCTGACCAATCTCATCTCCTTTTATGACCAAGTGACTTGCCTGGTAGATGACAGGAAGGCTATGGATGTAGTTTACCCAGATTTCAGTAAATCTTCCATCACTGTTTCCCATAGTAAACTCCTGGAGAAGCTCTCAGCCCTTGGCTTGGACAGGTGCACTCTGTGCAGGGTTAGGAACTGGTTGGAGGGCTGAGACCAGAGAGCAGTGGTGAATGGTGATGACCAGTTGGTGGCTGGTCACTACTGGTGTCCCCCAGGGATCAGTGTTGGGCCCAGTCCTCTTTAATATCTTTGTTGATGATCTGGATGAGGGAACTTAGTCCACCATTAGCAGGTTTGCAGATATCAAGCTGGGAGCAAGGGTCAATCTGTTAGAGGGTAGAAGGGCCCTTCAGAGGGACCTNAGACCGGATGAGGCACTTAGTGTTCTGGTTTAGATGATGGGTTGGAGTTGGGTTATGGGTTGGACTAGATGATCTCAAAGGTTTCTTCCATCCTTGTTAATACTGTGATACTGTGATACTGTGATACTGTGATACTGTGATACTGTGATACTGTGATACTGTGATACTGTGATACTGTGATACTGTGATACTGTGATACTGTGATACTGTGATACTGTGATACTGTGATACTGTGATACTGTGATACTGTGATACTGTGATACTGTGATACTGTAATTTTGCTGAAGCTCATCATGCTGGCCTGAGACAGCTCACCTTGGTCCTGTTTTTGAGTCTCTCCAGGCTCTTGGGAGGTAGTATTAATACCTGGGCAAGGGGAAAAAACAGTAGGTGAGAAGTGATGCACCTGATGCTGAGCTGGAGAAACATCTGGGGGCAGAGTGGACACAGGAGGGACACTCATGCTATTGGTAGACTGCAATATAAGCTTGATGTAGGGAAGCTGGGTCACTCAGGCTTCCTCTGCATCTTCTGGTTGCCTGGGCACAGGAAAGGGCAGAGAAAGATTTCTGCCATTTCTCTCTTCTGACAACCTTGGGAGCATTTCTTAGTGGACCTGAAACACCCATACACCATCCAACAGAGAACAGTGGCAGCTGTGTGGACAGGGCAGGACAGGTGTTGTCTGGACACAGCTGGATGAAGCATGTCTGCAAGTTCTACCCAAGAGCTTCATTCAGCTATGGGGGCATCTCTCCCAATCTCTAGAGCAGTGTGTCCACATACAACAGTGTCTGGAGCATTCTTGCCAGTATAAGCATGGGCCCTCCTGGGCTAAGCTGCTGGTCAGGACTTATTCAAGCAGCATGCTGATCCAGAGCTTCTTCACCATCCATCCCACCAAGGCCAGTAGAGGCATCATGTTGGTTACACTGGCAAGATCCCACACCACTGCCATCCAGTCAGTCCCATGCTTTCTGCAAGTCTTCCTATTCCACTGCAAAGGGTGTTTAGAAGGACAAATTCCTTACAGATAAAGCAGTGGTCCAAACAGAAGGGCTCTTGTTATTGGACAGACAAAAGAGGGTGAACGTTGACAATCAAATCCAGAGATGGAGTTTCAGTAGAACTCCATCTTTTTTTGTTCCAACTCCCCACCCCTCGAATATAAATGTTTTAATGCCTACTTTGTTCCTCTTTGATAGTTTTCAGCCCCTTTAGGTTGAAGTTGTAACAACAACTGAAAGTCTTGCAGCTCATTAGCTATAACAGTTCAGGATTAACGTATAGTTTGTCCACATCTGTTTAACTTTTGTTGAAAAATGAGCCAAATTTGTAGCTCATTGCTAAAAGTTTTCCTTTTAGAAAGCAAAAGCACATGCTCCTTTAATTTTAGTAATCTGACAGTTTGATGTTCAGCCTACATTCTTCAATTCTTTTCCTCTATAGTTAGCAAAGAGAGTTAGGCATCTTCTGAAGGTGTTAATCATTAGATAAGAAACTTAGAAAAGTTAGAAGACTAACTCTTTTAAAAAATAGCATTCTCCTTTTCCATTGACAATGAAATCCTAAAAAAAGGCCTATGTTCTGGGCAGTCAAACTTGGGTTAAAAAGGCAGGGTTTATCCAGTCAGATGGTGATTCAATTCATCTAACATTGTCTACATGTATATACATTGGGCTGTGTATCCTGGCCTGTATTTCATTTTAATGGAGGAAAAAATAGGAAATTTAGGCAGAAGCTATCTCATTTTAAAGAAGAAAAAGAAGATAATTCAAATGAGGCATTGCTATTTCACTCCAGTTGTTCAAATTAAGGTAAGAAACTCAGATGCAGATACCTATAGCATAGATTTCTAAAGATAAAAAAAAGCTAATCTAAATCCAGAATCTTATCAGATGAATCTCAATCTGACGTTATAGATCAAGTATTCTTTGTAATTTTAATAAATGAACCTGCTACAGGCTATGCCTCAACTCTTTTAAGAACTATTAATTGCTAAACTACTCTTTTAATTGAAAATAAATAATTATAATAATCACTGGTTTTGATTTTTCTATTTGGTGGGGTCCTTTCATATCCATAGTGGCTACCTTGGTTTGTTTTTCTTGATCAGCCTAAGCAAATACTTATAAACTATCCTCTTCCTCGCTTATTTTTCCCCCTCTGTACCTAAAGCAAAACAGAAATCTTACAACTCAGCCTGATCTTTGTACTCTGGGAAAACAATGAGTGGGTTACAGTGGGAGTGTTTATCATCAGAGTTGATCCCATGGTTGATACTGGTCTTATCAACCTGCAGTTGTGAGCCACCAGAATCGGTTTTGAACAGAAAGGATTTTAAGAAAGAAAACAAGGTTTTATTTGCACATTTGTATCACTATTTGGGTTTGCTAGGAAAAGGAAATTAGGGGAAAGAAAAGTGTATATACATTATAGTGTATTGAGAAATGATGAAATGTTACAAATTTTGTTTGTTTGACTTTTTTGGTGTTTTGCGGTTTGGTTTTGTGATTTTTTTTTTTTAAATATATTGAAATGCAGTGATTTTATTAGGAACAGAGCCATTCTGTTGCAAGGTGTCTCTGAGTGGGATCTGTTGTTTGTACTTTTTCCCAGACCACTGATTTGTCCAGAGTAGAGAACATAATACTTCTTCAATGAACCAAACTGAACCTTCCTGTAGACTTTTTCTNAACCAAACTGAAACTTCCTGTAGACTTTTTCTTTTGCTTTGTTACATCCTCTAACTTACAAGATGCACTTTTGTGGGTACGGTACACTGCATATGGTAGGAATGGACAATTTTGGTGAAAAACCCATTTATCATCTATACTATACTTACTTTTGAACTGATCAGACAGTGTTTAAATCATGACACAAATGGTTTTTCTGCACTTTTCTGTACTAACTGCTCCAGATCACATTAATAATGTGTGCTCACTTTTATTTTTGTGTGCATTTACAGATATTGAACCCAATTTACTTTTGGTGAAATTTTACAAAACCTAAGTAAAATTACACCACAGAAGCTAACACAGAATTTGCCTCAGAAGTCACACTAGTGGCCAGTTTTAACTTTCTGAGAATTGTAGAAAAATTAAAGAATAATTTAGGATCCCAAAAATGATAACTGCCATCAGAGGGATTAAAAATCAGAAATCTATAACTTTCTAAACAATCAATTTCAAATGTGGCTTTTGTTATAAAATTTTACACATATTAATAACTGGATTTTGACATTGCTGAGAAATCTCAAATTGAAGATTTATTTAATCTGACCTTATTTAAGGTCAGATTTCCAAAAGTATGACTCAGTTTCTGAGGTAAAAGGGAGATAAATTATCAGAACTAAGGTTTCTCCCTCCTGTATTCTTTAAACTTAATGAAAGTGTAAAACATTTTTTCTCTCAAAGTTCTTCCAAGCATACTAGAAATTAAGCTATATTTAATTCTATGTGGGAAATGCCAGGAGTACCTCAAGTTAATGCACACAGAAGCTTTGCAAATACTTGTGACCTGCTAGCTACCTGTCTGTACAGACAGACGATCTCTTGTCCCAAGTGACAAGTGTCAAGACAAGAGAAAATAGACCTGCTAGCCTTTAAATTGGATATTAGGAAAAATTTCATCACTAAAAGGGTTGTCCAGCATTGGAACAGGCTTCCGAGGGAAATGATTGAGTCACTATCTTGGGAGTATTCAAAAAATGTGTGGCACTTGCACTCATGGTTCAGTGGTGAATATGGCAGTGCTGGGTTAATGGCTGGACTTGATGACCTTAAAGGCCTTTCCCAGTCTTAGTGATTCTATGATTCTAAGTGATTCTTTTGGATAGAGTGTTTTTGTGATGGTCTGTATGTGCAAGAACTTTTATTTGGCAAGCAGAGTGAAGTAAAATTGAATGCTAAACAGCACCACAGGTATAATACACTGGTATGGATCTAGAACATCCACACTTGTAGGGTAATAAAATCATACCTACCCACAAAGCAGGAACACCTGTTTTTGAAAGCTGTCAAACACTAGCTGTGCTCTGAGACTTTCTCTCCCTAAGGACAGTTTACCTAATTCATAGCTCTTTACTGTTAATTCTTCTTGACAGAGAACAACCAGATGCATAGAATATTTGCAAATATTCATCCCATTGTCTGGTAAATAAAACCAGCAAACCCAACAGTTGACTTTGCAATAAAATTCACTTCCTATGGAGGGCTATTTATCAGTTTTAATAGATCTCAAAATATCTGAAAAGGAAGACAAATGTTACCATAGCTAATACAAAACTGGAGAAAAGAGATATGGTAGATTATAAGCTATAAGCTACTTTATAGTTGTACAACTGTAATTGTCTGAATTCTGCCTGCTAAAAAACACTATGAAGTAAAACTCAACAAACCAACCAAACCAAAACAATGGCAGGAAAGCTTCTTTTAGTTGCTAAAGAAATTTTCTGCATTAGACTTTAACTCATCTGCTTTATATTTCATGAAACCTTCAGAAAGCCATTAGTATGTGAGATTATTAATTAAAAATATTGATTAAAAAAGTAACACATTTTAATTACATATCTGATTGATAATAGATTTTTTTCCATCAGACAAAGAAAATGGGTCCTATTTTTAGGACTAACTACAGGAAAATGTTACCTGTCATATGAGAATTTAGCTATCTGGTTGCGTAAAAAGTCTTTCTTTTGTTCAATGTATTAGATCAGAGCTTCTACCTCCTATTTCTTAGAGAACATGCCTTTATATCAAGTCTGCTGCATTGTATTGTCCCCTACATAAAATGTATTGGGAGAGAGAGTTTATATGGCTTTAGGATGGCAGTAGTTGGAGGGTAGTTTTAATACGTTGCCTGGGGAAGAAGTGGAATCACCATCCCAGGAAATGTGTAAAAAACATGTAGATGTGGTACTTAGGGACATGTTTGAGTGGTGGACCTGGCAGTGCTGTGTTAATGATTGAAGTTAATGATCCTTGAAGTCTTTTCCAACCTTAATGATTCTATGATTCTATAATTTTGTGTAGATGTTTTGGTGCAGTTGAATTTCTATGACCAGAATTATCTTTACTACTGTTGGAAGCTAAGTAGAATCCAATTCTATTCTATAATTCTGTGGGACTACCTGACATTCACAGTTTTGATAAGCATAGCCCAAACATAGCATGGCAAAACCCTTCATGAGCTTAGTGAGCGAACTAGAAAACTTTCTTAATTCCTATTTTGATCACTAGATGATTGATTAGAAATAAAGCATGGATTTATGCTTAAATATGTAAACTATGAATTTTCATATTAAAATCAGTTAAATAACATAAGAACTATATGTTAGTCTGCAAACTCTCAAATAAAAGTCAAGGGGGTGAGATATATCTGGAGAAGGGAAAAGTGTCTGATGGAGTTTGGATAATTTAATAGTGATTCATCTTTCTGAAATCATGGCATCAAGGGTACAAGAAGTTAGAAAAAGCTGAGCCTTTTTCTAAAGTACATAGCAAAAAAATAGCACAAAATCCTGTATGATAAGTCCGTGGAAAGTTATGGACTCCTGGGCTATGACTTTACAAAACCCATATCTTCTTGTGGTTTGTGCTTTTCAAAATACAAAGTCCTGTTACTTTCCATAAGGTCACAAATTACATAATAATAATAATATCCTCCTCAATAATGGTTTATGTCTTAAAACATTGGTTTATCAAATGTGGATCTTGAAGATATTAAAGCATAATTCTAACACAAAATTATTGCTGGGCTTTTGCATATATTACTTTAGCATTTCTTAATCTTGAAAAATTATACAGTGACCTAAACAAACAGCCAAGTATAAAAGTCCTTGTAAAATATGGTATGCACACATAAATGGCTCTTGGTGAAATAATACACACTATAATCTTTTTATATTAATATATTTCCCTTTAATCTTGAAGAATGAGTAGAGTCACTGGTTGGGTTCATCTGCCTAACAAAACAGAAAGTAAACAGTCCTCATTTCATGTCTCTTTTCATTCTGAGTGCTATCTTACTGCAGAGAAAAGAAATCTTTGATATGCTATTCACTCTTCAGAAACCTGCTGCCTGCTCATGCATCACTTCTAGGAACACTGTCAAGTCCTCCAGGCAAGATTGCTCATTCTCTTTGCTGTTTTCACTCTCTAAATTATTTGTAATGTAAATAAGCCAGAACAGATTAATAGATTGTGAGGGACAGAGAGGAGTAAGAGAAGGAAAGAGAGATATTTGGACCTAGTATGTGATTTTGCCTTTAGAGCAAAGATTTTGCAATCTAGATTATAGAAAAATAACTGGATAGAAATCCAGAAAAAAAAAGAAAAGACAAGGCTCTCTACCATATGATGATTTTAATTGGTTACTTCTTTTAGTCATAGTTTAAATGCATAATAATAAATGTGTGTGCAAAGTGAAATATATCAGAGATATTGGTTTTTTCTTCCTGGCACTCTCCTATTCTGTAGAAAGCACCAAAATGGGCAATTTACAATTTTTTGAGGCAATGTTGTGAACATTCTATGTTCTTGACATCACAGGTACTTCACGTACAAAGAAATGGAAACACTCTAAAGTGTTTCAGTAATTATGGTTTAGCGGTTCAGTTCTGTCCTGTTTTTTGGCCAGGACACAGTAAATTTTTTGCCATAGCCATGGGGGCAGATCCTGGGGCTGCATAGGTATGTCTTGGTTGTTATTCAATAACACCCACACCATCTCTGGGGGCACAAAGTAAGAGATTACCACTTCAGAGAAAGGAGACATGACTTATGGTTGGGAAGCTAAAGGCAGAATGCATAAGGTCCACAGCCATTTTATTCATTGCCTCAGGGATCTCATAGCACTGAGTCAGTCAATGAGTGTTTTTTACATGTAAACTATCTTTTTTTTTTTATACTTTTGCTATTAATATTGATTTGGTTACTGTTTGCTTTCTTATCTCATTGCTGTTTCCAGTAAATTGTTCTTAATTCAGGATCTCTGCATTTTGTCTCTCACAGCATGGGGGAAGTGAGGGGAGAGGCTTGTGGTTTTCATTTCATCATTAAGCCTTTCTAAAGAAAAACATGACCTCATGGGAACAGAGACATACTATTGAATAAGGTCTGATTGAAGAGGAACCTAGGTTTTTTTACTTGTTTATGACATTTTTCTCCTTCCAATATCAGTTCCTATTTTCTCCTGAATCACTAGATACATTTTTTTAGTTTCTTGATCTATCCTGTATTTAGTATGGAAAAGATGTGATTTCTGAAGAGTACGAGATTATGGGTAAGGGCAAGGAAGCAAAGAAATATGAAATTAAAACTGTTTGAGTCATGATTTTTATGCAGCTATTGAAAAGAAAGATTTACATGTGAATTGTGTAGGATCATAGTATCACTCACATATGAAGGCATCTTAGGAGGTCCCTTGTCAAATCTGTTACTCAAAGAAGGGTCATCTAAACTGAGATGCTCAAGATTTTTCTGATTGCAACTTGAAAATATCCAAGGTTGGAGATCAAACAACTTCTCTAGGTAACTGTTCCAATGATTAACTATCCTTAGAGTAAAAAATAGTGTTGGGTTTTTTGGTTTTTTTTTGTTTGTTTTTTTAATATCACACTAAAACATCCCTAATTTAATTCAGGACTATTTTTTCTTTTCTCCTGGAACTTAGTGCAGAGGCTGACCTTGCCTTTTCAGTAACCTTCTCTTTGGTAGTGGAGGATTGCTGTTATGTTCACTTTAACCCCATCTTCTCCAGGTTAAACAAGTCCAGTATGTTGCGCTAGATGTATTAGACCCAACACTTGATGCTTCTGGCAAAAGTTTTCCTCCTCACTATGAATTCCGGGTAGTTTCAGGAAGTTTGTAATTTGAATTTTTCCATCATTCAGAAGAATCAGTAAGTAAGAAGTCAAGATCAATATGGAGGTAAGTAATTCAACACTCAGTCTATATCCGCTTATGTGTACTAGCAGCCCTCGCGAGGCCTAATCAGATCCATTGCAAATTGATCCCATAAGCCCCTTATCATCTCTGACAGCACCTGCCAGTGCAGGCACCTAGATCCCTCACAACCATGCCCATGCCTGGCCATGGACCCACTAGTTCTGGACTCCAAACTGTGGATTGACAACATGGCCCAATGTTGGGTCTGCCTCTTTGGCATGAACTTTCTTGGGTAGTCGGTTGGACCTGGCAGTATCTCATCTGCTCTAGTCACTTCCTGGGGGCTGGCATGGAGCCTGGCTTGTGTGATCCATGCCCTGCTAGTTCTTAGTGCACCTTGACATGGAAAAATGAGCTTATCTTGCATAACATCATTCATCTAGATGAAAGTAAGATCTAATATAAAAGGAAGCACAGCTGAAAGCAGAATTGGAAAAGTAATTACAATTCAGTAAAACTGATTCTCTTGTTTGATTGAATAATAAAGATGGAATTCCATTTTATAATGTACCAGCAGAAATCCACCTATTTTATCTGATAAACAAATTTCTGGCAGAAGAGTCTGTGACAGGACATGTCCATGATGTAGAGTGTCCCATAGGACAGCTCATGGAACAGGTCTTACACTGGCTCAGCATGCATGACAGTCAAACAGGTGACAACACAAAATTCATAAATATTCTTCGATGTAACAGTTAAAAGCTGCAATAAAAAGATGTTAGGTATGTGACACTTGGCAGCATATTGTCTATGGAAACCTTCCTGGACTAACAATGTGAGATTTATTGCCAACGAAATTTGTGCAAAAACTTGATTTTAACCATGACTCTTTAACAAAATTAATCAAAGCTGTTCAGGGGACCGTCTCAACTGCACAAGG
This sequence comes from Neodrepanis coruscans, assembly GCA_013400695.1. NCBI lineage: Eukaryota > Metazoa > Chordata > Aves > Passeriformes > Philepittidae > Neodrepanis > Neodrepanis coruscans. The sequence goes on from VYZS01022643.1 coordinate 16,494, forward strand.
CATGGGGAAAGTATGTATATAAGGGACAAAGTGACCAGATAGAAAGCAGAATTCCTCCTTTCCTGGCATTTCCCGGCATAAAATGGTTCACCATATTAATTACAATCTCTTTAAAGATTTAGAAATAGAACTAAATTGTGGAGACGAAGACACTCATAAGCAAGTGACAAGAGGGAGACATCTGAATAGAAAAAATACAGGTGCTCCAGCACTTAAATTTCTGGCAATTTTGTGGTAAAGGAATCAATTAGTTTTATTTTTTCTGAGGAGTTCAACTTTCTACTACTTCGAGAGCACTAACAATGTAATTGGAGACTAGTAAAAAGCTCACAAAGGACTTTCTTTAAATTGAGTGTTATTATACATACAGCAAGCAAGGATAAGTGGCTTTTGAGGCTTTGGTCTGGTAGAAACAGTAGCTATTATCCATTATTCTGACTGGGAACATGAACAGAAGTAGTTTCTGGAAAAGCTACCTTTTACTTTCAAATGCTGCCAGCAGAAATAAAATCAGCTTGCATTAGGAGCATGGAGACTGCTGATTTTAAGCAGCAGAGGAAAACGTCAAAGCAGTTTAAATCAAGAAAACAGCCTTCTTTTTTGCGAATGGTTTCAGTATTCTGAGAATAATGGGGGAGGACAGACATTTTCAGAGAAAGCCACCTTCTTCAGTTTTGTTGAAAAGGACAGAATTTTTACCTCTATCAGAGGAGAAATTCAGCAGCAAAGAATGGAAAGTGGAAAAAAACAACTTCATCTCAATAGTTTATTTTAAAAATACGTAGTCCTCAGGGATTTTGTTTATGATTCTTTGCTCCGCCAAGCTAATCTAAGGCATTCAAGGACAAAATTGTCTGACACAGGAAAATGTCTCTTTAAAACCTTGTCAAAAATAATTTTAATTTACAAGCTAATTAAATTTGTGTTTGTAAATTCTCAGAAGACCCATCCAGTGTTCAGAGAACATGCACTGTGATTTTAGTATGGATACTCTTTATATTTGTGCATAGTGAAGTAGGTGAAACTTTGTGTGAAGAACCAAATTCATGTATCATGATCACAGACTAGACTATGTTCTGCCAGCTCATATACAGGAACACTTCTAATCCAAAGTCCTTCTTGTTGACCACTAATGGTCTTTTAAGTAGTCTTTTATCTACTTAATGTCATTGTGCTCATACAAACAAATATGTTAATTAAATCCATCAGAGAAATCTAAATATATTATATTGTTTCAACTATCTCTATAAGTCACATTTTTAAAAGCTCTGTGAAGTTTACTTGATGACTTATTTCTAGCATATTATGCAGACTGACTGCCTAGACAAGATTTCTCTTCCAGTGACTTTTTTTAGAAAATGTTTTAAGTTAGTCAGCCTCTAATTGCTCTAATCATCCCACCTGATCTTTTCAAAGTATATAGAAAGTGGTTTTTCTTTTAATTCAGCTCAATAAATTAGCATTAAAGTTCTAAATTATTTTAAAAAATTATTGGGTGTTAATTATCTTCAAAACCAGTTTTACAGTGTGTAACATGAGTTATCTTTTAGCATTTTCTTTAGCTAATACTGGAAGAAAATGAAATTATTCAATTTGCATGAAATCCTTTTCCACCCTTCTGACAAATAAGTGTCAAACACACAATGAGGAGAATGTTTCTACCTTCTGATTTTCTTATGCCCCTCAGCTAACAATGAATGTGGGTCATTGCTATGAAATATTTTACTCCTGTTGTAATTCAAAGGTGGACATTTTATTCTTAATCCATGGTTCATCATGGACTTTTTCAGATATACTATTCATATTCTGTATAGCTTTTCTGCATTATTTAAATTTTCATCTACAACTAATTGTGATCCACTTCCATTCTAATTTGATATTATTTCAGTAATTCCCTCTGAAGGGTAGGTAATGCCTCAAAGAGCATAAGCTTTTCTGTAAAAGCATTTTAGTACCTATATTGATGTAAATAAGTTTATACAAAGAGAGTAGGATCCTCTTAGAATGAGATGAATACATCTTCAGTTCTGACCAAGAGATTGTGTAACAGGGACATACTACATCCTACATACTACAGTATACTACATAATACAGCATTTTAATGTGCTTCTTAGATGGAAGCTACATTTAGAACAAGTAGAAAAATAGCATTTCTACTTCCATTTGCTGGAATTTGAAAGTTTATGAATGGCACTCATTTTGCCAAACACAGACATAAACAGCAGATCTAGAGCTACCAGGAAGCAGTTTCTACTAGATCATGGTTCTCAGAATAGAATCAGAATTGTTTAGGCTGGAAAAGACCTTTAAGATCACCACATCTGTTGTGGGGTGAAACTAAAACTGGTCTTTTTTCCCCGGGCCATGACGGGCGGGGAGGGGGCCGGTCCCCAGCATGGCCGCATTCCCTGCCTGCAGCGGGAGCGGTGGCCCCCTCCCCCCACCGTATCCCCCCTCACTGACGGCGCGGATCTGCGGAGCCGCCTGGACAAATGTGCCGCATTCCTAGGCGCGGCCCGGGCGGGCGACGGAGCCGCGGTCGGTGGGAACAGCGGCGGCTCTCGCCACATGCACATGCAGCGGTCCCGGCTGGGCACCGCCATTGTCGGCGCGTTCCGGCACTTCCAGTGCTCCCATTGCTTCCGCCTGTCCCGGCGTTTCCGTGGGTGTGCGAGGCCTTGCTGGGGTGGGCCCCGGGTGCTGATTATCCAATTAGAGAAAAGCTGGCCTCTGGGGGCCATCTGCACATGCGCGAAGCAGGATCCCCTATAAAAGGGGGAGAGTGGACACCATCTTCCTCTTTCGGCTCTGGACGTGGCTGCGGTAACATCGCTCCTCATCTTCGCGCCGAGACTAACCTCCGCGTGTGGACGGGTCAGCGATTCAGCGGCTTTTGGGATCACGTTTTCTCGTGACTTTTTTTTTTGGGGGGGGGGGACTGCTTCTTGGGGGGGGTCGCGTTTTTCTTGTGGTATTTCCTGGGCGGGCGGATTAGCGATTTTCCACAGCCATAGCCCAGTTTTAAAGGCCACATCTTTCCATCAGCACAGAAATTCCTTCCCGGGATCGGGAAGGGAGGGGGGAGGGGGGGCTCGTGGTTTCTAACTGTCTGAGTGTTTTTCTTCAGAAAAGCAGAGCGGAGGCTCGTGCTGCTGTAGGTCCTCAGGTCAGTCGCAGGCCTTCTCTAATTATCCTGGCATCTCTTCTGGAGCCCCCAACAGAGAGACCAGCACTATTCTAGATCGTTCCCATCCCAACACGGGCTCTGGGAAAGCTTAATTTGTCTGTTTTTGCACTTTGTTGTCGGTTTTCTGTGTGTGTGAAATAAGCTGTGTTACTTGTGTGTTTTCTTTTTGGGTGTGTGTGGCTTCTCTTGGACATCTCTTGTCAGTACCACGCTTTTTAGTGGTAAAACCATGACAACATCCAACCATTAACTCAGAACTGCTAAATCCACCACTAAGCCATGTCCACACGTGCCACATCTAAACATATTTGAAATACCTCCATGAATGATGACACAATTGCTTCCCTGGACAACCTGTTGGTCTCAATACTGTTGATCTCATTCTGATATTTGCACCTAAATTAAGCCATATTAATTATGTATTAATTTATTTATTCTTTATTGATTATAAAGGAAGAACCAAGATGCCTGACAAGATGTTATTTCATGTGAATCTTATCCTTTTTTTATCTTTTCATCTAGTGCTAATAAACAAAAGAATGAAAAATAGCTAATTTTAAGATCTAAATATTTAGTGTTGGTTCACTTTAAACATTAAGAGAATGAGTATGCAAATACACAATATAATTACTTTCATTGTTCTCTTGAAAGTCAGTATTTAAAAGAAGTATTTAGAAGAACAGGTTTGCTGATTTTGCAAAGTTGATGATAAGAAAGAAAAATAATTATTTATTCTGAGAGGAATGAATTTACTGCTGGAACAAGTAGGTAGAGCCTTATTTGAGTCAGTGAACAGAACTGTTCTAAAAAAGAAAACCTCTGGAAAGCTCTATTAATGTTTTTTTCTTGTAGTTCTTGGGGATGGATTAAGCTATAAATTCAATTTAATTTTAATTGCTTTAGGTCTCTAAGGAACCAGCATATAACAAATGCAGTCCCAGAGGTGAAAGTACTGAATTGGTCCTAGCATTATGTTTAAATGAAACACACAAAAAAACTTGCTAATTAACAGGGACAGAAACTGAAATTATTTAGGATTTTATTTAATCTGAGGCAAATAGCTGCGGATGTAACAATTATCTAATTATACTGTTTTAATACAGTCAAGATTGTTACACTTGTATATGAGGAGAAGTTGAATCCTGCAAATAAGAAGTAACTTCTTTATTTCCACTAGAGCAAATATGTTATTATCTGGTTGACCTATGGCACTGCAATTAAGGATGCAGAGTTCAATTATCTAGAGAGATTATACAGAATTCATTTATTGAGCTGGAAATGTTTAATTAACACAGGGATCATGATAAGTGCATACATTGTTATGGTACTGTGGAGTCCTGCAGAACCTTAAGATAGTCTAATAATTAAAAACAACAAAATAATAACCCACACTTGAATTAGTTACCTTGGGAAATCCATCTGCTGTCTGGTCAATCTACAAAGCTCTCCTGTATATGGGAATGGGTGAAGTTTAAAAGTAAGCAGAAATGTAGGAATTCTCCACCAAGATCCAGATTTTAATGGAAGTTAAATATTGCCATCAACATCTGATCCCACAATGTACTATGACATAAAAAATGAGGAGACTGAAGAATGGAGAAGGAAGTGGAATTGTATATAGTCAATTAATGAAACAATTTAAGTATCTCCTGTAAGCAGAAGTAGTTTGATGGCTGCTTATCAAGCACCCACTCTCATGATATATGAAGCTGCCTTTCTTTCCCATTATTTGATTCTCCGCATTGACTTTGTTTACAAGTAGAGGGCTACTATACATTTACAGTGCATTTTGATAATTATAAGCCAAAGTACTTTTATTAGTAAACAATTGTGGTGGTTTTACCACAAATTCAGTGATTTTGGAGCAGAGACTCTGAGAGAAGTCACAAACACACCCCCAAAATGAAGAAAACACACAAAAAAA
>VYZS01022645.1:11830-22957 GCA_013400695.1 Neodrepanis coruscans
TGGAATAGCATAATAATAGGTCTCAGGGAATTGCAAAAGTGACAATGTTTTTAGTCACTAGCATAAATCCATTTTAGTTGAATAACTAACAGAATGTATTCTAGCAGACTGTCTCAGTCTGTTTGCACAGTAGACATAGACATAGAGACTAAGCTGTGCTTTAATTTCTAAATCAGGTTCCGATCACCTCGAAATACTTCTATTGCTAAACATGGTGCCTGTGGTTTTTTAAATGCTAAAAACTCCCTCGTAATCTTGTGTCTACACATTCTAAATTTCAAAATCACTTAAAATTTTAGAACAGTTCTTGCTTGTGGCTATCTGCTTTATAGGCTAGTGTGACATGTTAATCTTGGTACTTCATACACTGCATGCAGAATCGCAAAGTAGTATTTCTATCCTATGAAACAACCACTGATTTTGTTTGTTTCATATGGGCAGGTAGGTTTTACAATTTATTTTCTCAGAGGTGAAAATTTTATTCTTAAAAGCAGAAAATTACTCTAATTTTGAATCTCTACTAAACCTATTTATTTTCTGAAACTAAATTGTTCACCCAGAAGTAATTCTGGGTAATCATTCATCTCTAAATAATATATATATTTTGTGGAAAGGAGATTTCTTAAAGTGTTGAAATGTCTTTTTTCAAAATATTTTTTTTTTATATATAGCAGATTTTTAGTTTGAAACATTGGCAGTTAGCTTAAGAAAAGTAAAAAAGAAGTTCAGGATTGCAGAATTAAATATTTTACATAACCCCAGATGAAACTTTTGAGAAATTCTTGACTCTGTGCTTAAATTTTTTTTGAAGTAAGGAATGTAATATATTAGTAGGGAAAAAAATATTCTCATTCAGTTCTTGCAGATCCTCTGTAACAAGATGATCCAGTACTGTCGAAGGAAGTGGACTGAAATCCATGGGAAGGAAATGGTTGCTTGGATCTGGGAAGTGAAGCAGCTACCTGTTGCAGGATTGGCAAACATTAATTCATTCAGTTAGCTATAGACTGGGTAAAAATTGTGTCACATCATTTAGGTATAGTGATATCCTAAAGTAGGCATTTAAAACAACTTTCAAGTGTTAGAATAGAATACTGATTTGGTATTTCAAGTGCATGACATAATGTTCTTGTGGGAAATTTTGACACTAAGAGGCACTTTCTAACATATAGCATCTAAATAAAATTACAGATTAGAATTACTTAGTAGTCCTGCTTTTGGCCCTCTTGACAAACTGAAAATCAAAGTAAAACCAGCCTTGACTGACCTTTTTCATTTTGCTTTTCAGAGTTTCTCATCTTTTCAGAACCTAAATCTAGAAAAAAATCTACAGAAAATAATTTCAGAATAAAAACTATTTATAATCTGAATCTGAAGAATATCTATGGTTTTCAAACATTTGGGATTTTTTTCCTGTACAAAAATTAACAGCTGAATACATCCCTTCTCTCCTCCCCAAGTAATATAGCATCCAACTAAAAAAAAAAAATTGCCAAATCTTCTCATGTCCATCTTCTTTCTTTCTCTTAATAATGTAATATCATATTTAAAGTCACCCATCATAGAGGAATTGCTTAACATAACTCACTAAGTTTCCTATATTTAACATAAAGGAGACATTTGTGTGTTGATCAACCCCATAATAATCTTCTTCCTTGCTAAAAAAGATGGTACAGGTATATGCAGTAAGCAGAAATAATTCTGCAATAATTTGGACAACTAATCATGGCATTTAAGTGAAAGGTTTTGAAGTAAGTGGAAATATTTTCCTTGTATGTTCATCCTTGGATGTTGGCTTAAAAATATCTTTCAGGAAATACAAACTTATCTGGGTTGAATGTTTTTTTAGGAATCTAGAAAATATATTTAATGCTCAGAGAAACAAAATGGGATCAAACCTTAAATGTCTTATGTTCAGCTGTTATGAAATTTTAATAGAACATCTTATGTCCAAAAAAGTTGCAGTGAACTAATCTTTACTCTGACTTAAGTTTGGATCATAAATTCCTCAAAAATTGAATTCACTGGTAAACAAAAAGGCTTAACTTTCTGTTTCCTGTAGTGCAAATTTTTGTCAGGAGACTCTTATCCCAAGAGAAGACAACCATAGTAAGATGTTCTAGTTGCGTATGGAGCTTTGACAGCATATTTCTTTGCACCACAGAACAAGAAAGTGCTATTAACATAAATGCTGTCAGATGCTGCATTGAATCAGTATTGACTCTGTTGATTGCTGACATCTCATTTTCCCCATCTCTCATGATGGTGGAAGAAAGTGGTGTTGTCTTGAGTATTCAGCCTCCTTAATAATAGCTTCTGAAATGATCATTTTTCAGCCTACCTTTTCCGGCATGTGTCACAGTTTGCTGTGGCTAGCTTCCAATGCCACAAATTATTCTAATACTGGATGCTTCATATGCTAGCATTCAGAAATCATATATACCACAGTTATTCACTGCTGCCTTTTTAGAAACTTAGAGCCATAGAATCATATGATGGTTTAGGCTGGAAAAGACCTTTTAAATATCATCTAGTTCTACCCTCCCTGCCATGGGCAAAGGCACCTTCCCCCACAGCAGGTTTCTCAAAACCTGGCATTGAAGATTTCCAGGAATGGGGCATTCACAGCTTCTCTGGGCAACACGTCCCAATGCCTCACCACCCTCACAGTAAAGAATTTCTTCCTCCTATCTACCCTCAATCTACTCTGTTTAAAGTCATTCCTCCTTGTCCTATCACTACCTTTTCTTGTAAAAAGTCCCTCTCCAGCTTTCTTGTAGGTTCCCTCCTCCTCCCCCCACTTTTAAATAAGATATTACGAAGTACTTTGAGGCTATCGGAAAAAAAGCACAACTATAGAATTCATACAATTACTGGTGGTGTGTTTAGCAATGATAGAAGGATTTTAGATAAGAAATGTAAGAACAAGGTAAGTTCTTTTAAAAACAGACTGACTTCAGATTAAACTTGTGAGACAGAATAAAGAATTGGGAAAAGTGGGGAAAAAATTGCTTCAAACTAGAGGCCTTCAGGAATATGCTAACAGACTAAGTTTGGACCAAATTACCCAACAAATATATTCAATAACTTGTCGTGACTAAGGGCAAAACAGAATGTTTACAAGAAGTGAGCTTCTTGAAGAATAACAGCTGGCTTAAATTGAGAAAACAAGTAAGGTGCTGGTAAAAACAGAAACACAAATAAGAGGACAGGTTGTTGTTCCTAGCTTTTCCAGAAGTCAGACCCCGTTAATTCAAGGTATTGAAATTCAAGCTTGCTACTTCATTCCCTGGTAAGCTTACATGTAAGCTTTGATGCACCATAAATTATGGTACCTTTTATGCTTTATATCAGCTTTTAAAAAGTTTTGACCTTTCCTCTGGGGTAAGATACAGACTCCAGTAAGCCATATCCATCATATTGTTTATTAAATCAAAGACCAAATTTAGCGCTGTAGGTTTCTCCATGGTGTCTCTTTGAACTATGATGCAAGAATCAGAGGTTTGGCTTCCACTGGAGTCCAGACAAATTCAGTATTAATTATAATTAGGAAAAACAGATTCTCTTCCTTTCTCTTCTAAGTTATCCATCCAGCATTGCTGACAAAGACAAGGGGGAAAAAAACACTACCATTTTGACTTCAACCTCATTGCATTATTCCTTCAAGCTTTCAACCTATGGCAGGATAAACAATATCACAGCCATGCTGGGACTTTTCTGTAGCTATTGTGGGTTTTTTTCTGATTAGAGACCTTGGTGTTTAATGGTGACAATATAAAACACAAAAATAGTTGTATAACTGTGAAGTTTTGTCCTTAGTGGAATTAACACATTTTCTTGATTAATCAAATTTCTTTATGTTGTTTCAAGGGACATCAGAACCTGAACGAATAGGGTGAAATCTGTTTATTTTCACAGACAAACACAGTGCTAAATCAGAGATTATTCCTCAAATGATATTTAAATAGGGTGAACATAATCCTCCTGGAAAGTAATAAGTTATTATGGAAAGTGCTGGGTACTTCTTCCCTGCCATCTGTAAAGGAGAACTGTTTTATCAGGTTTCTGAGTGTATGTTGCTATTGGCCAAACCATGTGTATAATTGTTAGCAATTTGTGTTCTTTCTGTAAACTACATTTACCAAGACACTAATCCCCAGAATAAGAGAAAATCACACAAAGGACTATCTACAATTACTACCCTCATTTCTTGAGGTTTTTATACTCATTTCAACAGAACGGTCTGAAGTGTTTCTTGCATGACACCCCAACTATTATCGTGTGCCTGTGATGAATGATGTCCTTGTCACAACAAGCCAACCTGGTATGCCAGGAGAGGTTTTTCACTTTTTTTTTTTTTTTTTAAACTGTGAAACAACAGCATTACTGACCTTCCTGGACTCTACCTCATGCTTCTGTACACAGTCCATAAGAAATTTCAAGTTGTCTTTCTAGTTTTCTGTCTTGCAGTTGTTTCTTGGAAATGGGATTAGGACCTATTCCTTCTCTCCAGAATCAGTCTCATTTTTAATGAACTCTAATAGGTTTCTATGAACTCCATCATTACTCTAGATAGTAAACTCTAAACAGTAAAAACAAAAATTCCAGGACACTGGTATTTAAGGATGGTGAACTATGTGTAAGCGAAGTAATCCAAAAGCAGCTTTTCTGTGGCATGCTTTCAACAGTGTGCTTTGCACTTTCATTATCATCTGCAGTTCAACAGATTATTAATTCATATTTTGATACAAATATGTCTTACTCTGTCAATAAGCCTTTTAAAAAGGCTTACTCATATGTCCTAGTGAAAGAGAAATTGTTGCAATTCAGTCTTCTACTTGCATTTGTGTTGATGTTACTCATCTACTGTATGGATACTTTCTGCCATTGCTAGACAAAAGTATTCATAGATAAGGGCATAAAATTTCTTTATTTCCCCTCATAAATTAACCATAGGGGAAAAAATGAGTCTTATATTCTCATGTGAGATTAGAGATATGGGTCTATTGCTGTCAAGTGCTGGAGGATAAGATAGTAGTCTTGCAGAAATGACTCCAACAATTTACTTTGGAGATAAAATGAAGGAAACAAAGATACTCAGTTTTAGCTGTGTAGAATATCTGGGTGAGGAATACTGAACAAGACAGAAAGAAGGATATACAGCTCACATATATCAAAAGAGGGTCATGCTACAGGTTGTTCTAGAGACAATTGTAATTGCATTAGCAGTGCTGAGCTTGACATTAAATGTCATGTTCAATTCCAACTTATTTAAGGTGATGCCTGTGACTGTAAGAGTGGTGAAAAGGCAGATGAATGTTTTATCTAATAATAACTGGGAGATCGATGGGAGTTTGGCCTAACACTGATGAAAGGAACAGAAAAAAATGTATCTACAATATTGTGTTATTAAACAGTACTTTTCTATGGGAATCTTTAATTTAGTTTCTCTCTCTTTGCCCTTATCTTATTGTGACAGAAAAAGATATGTTTACACCTGTTGTTTCCAGTCAAAAGAGTCTTTCTGTGTCTGTTTTAGCAGAATTTAAGTGTGATCTGCATCACTGAACATTGCAAAAACAGTGTTAATATGTAATCTGACATCTACTATCTTTTATTTTTCATTGGCTTCTGGGTTTTAACCACTCCAGATTGTTTTAAAAAGTATTATTTTCTTTAGTAAATCCAAGACAGAAATAAGTGTAATACTATCATTTTCCAATTAACATTGGAATCCTTATGAATGAACTGTTGATTAGATAATTTACAGCAGTTATCTCCAGGTTGTTCAGAAATCTCTTAGGAGTTTCTGCCACAAAACTTGACATGAAGAAATAGCAGGCAAACACAAAATATTTTTTGAATTGTACTTGGAGAAATGCACTAGAAATGGATAAATATTCGTGTGAACAAGAGAAATAGACTAGCTCCAAAGGAAGGTCTGAAATACGGTTCCATATTTCATGCTCTCATAACAAGCTAAAGCAAGACAACTCAGTCTCTCCAGTTCCCACTGAAATAGGGAATAAATGGCAGTGTAAGGTGTGAATGCATTCTAAAATTTCTTCAGAGATCAGTCTTGAATAGACATTTTCAGGTTTGTCGTGCTGGTGGTCAGGCAGAATTTTTGCATGTTATGTCATCCCACTTCAGACCATATTATTGGCTTGTGCTCCTGAGTATGATTTGAAATTAGGTGATCATTCATCACCAGCATGGAATTAAAATAATTTTAATTACTGTTTCTGCTGAAGTATTGACTGAAGAGTCCAATTCAAAAATAGGCTTTGTTATATTGTGTACTGGGTAGGCAGAAACCAAAGGTGTTCCTTCCTCAAAAGAACTCTAATCGGAGCTTTAGATAAAATATTATAAGAGACTAAATAGAAAAGAGGCAAAAGCTTTAGTAACATTTGAGGAATTCATGATTACTGATAGCATTGGCCAGATATTAGTGCCCTGTCTGGACTTTGGATAAATCAGGTTATAAATGGTTTTTAAATTGACAAGATGACACTGAACATATGCCTGCATATGCAAATTTAAAATGTTCTGGGAGTTATTTATGGGAAGCACGAATATACAAAGCATCACTGGGGGAAAATCAGGGAATGTGAGAAAGAAAAATTTGATTCTCTGTAAGTGATGGGACTACAGAGAAAATGGAAAGGTGTTGTGGTTTTACCACAAATTTAGCGATTTTGGACAAGAGATTCCGAGAGAAGCCACAGACACACCCCAAAATGAAGAAAACACACAAATATCACAGTTTATTTCGCTCACACACAAAACCCGACAAATAAAGTGCAAACAAAACAGACAAATTAAGTTTCCCATGGTCCGTGTTGGGATGAGGATGCTCTGGAAATAGTGCTGGTCTCTCTCTGTTGCTCCCGGGGAGACGCTGGGGTAATTAGAGGGAGCACGCAGCCAGTCTGAGGACCCCCAGAAGCACGAGCTTCTGCTTGGCTTTTACTGAAGAAAAACACTCAAGAAAGTTAGAAACCGTGAGGGTCCCCTCCCTCCCCTTCCCGATAGCCCCAGGAAGGGATTTAGTGCTGATGGAAGAAGAGATGTGGTCTTTGGACCCCAGGGNAATGCCACGTGCGCCGGGAGGGCACTTCCGTTAATGGCGGCCGCCGCCAGCGCCACATGCTTTCTCCGCGGGTTGGCACAGCCCCAGCGCCGCTGGTGCCGCTGGTGCCACTGCTCCTACCGGCACCGCCGCTCTGCGGCTCAGCCTGACCCTGCCACACTCCAGCGCGTGGGCACCGGAGTCGGAGCCCCCGTACCGCCGTGGGAGGAGGGGGGCCCCGCCACAGGGTCTCCGCCCGCTGGCGCGGTCACGTTGAGCTGAGCCGAGCCGCGCCACTGCCCCCATAGAGCCGGGCGGCAGCACCAGTGCGGCAGGACGAGCCGCTGCTGCCGCGGCTCTCGTTCTCGCTGCTGCCGCAGCTCTCGTTGCCGCCGCTGCTGCCACGCCGCTGCCGGTCCCATGTGCACGACCGACAGGCTCCCGTGCGACCACCAGGGACCCCGCATGGTAGGAAAAAAGATTGGTTTTACTTTCACCTTCTCCCCACAGAGCTGAGCGGCAGCGCCTGCGCGGCGGGACGAGCTGCCGCTCCCTGCCGCCAGGGAAAAGGGGCCACTGAAACGCACGCGGGCACGGGGCCAGGCAGCCCAGGAGCGGGAGGGGCTGCTGGGGCCCCCGGTGCAGGGCGAAGCTGCCGCACCGAGGTTCGCCCTGGACCAGCTCCCGCCGCTGGGGCTGGAGGGCACGGAGGAGCCAGCGGCGAGCGCCGGCGCCGGGTGGCCCCCGGTCCACGCGGCAGGAACAAAGACAGTTTTTCCTTTTGGTTTTTACCCTACGACAAAAGATGAGCATGACGAAAGGCTGTATAACTCAGAATTGAAAGAATATCAATAGTTAACTATCATAAGATCAAGGGATCAGGATGAAATAATTCAGTGATCTAGAGAGATGAAACAAAAAAGCTTCAATAAGAGCTTTACCTCTCTATAGAGGCACAAATGATGACATCTTCAGTAAACTGCAAAGAAAAAAAGTTTACTGACTCCTGCTTTGGCAGGTCAGTACATATTTATCCAATTCATATCTAAATACTCTTTCACTGGAGCTGAACTGTGCAGTGGAACAAAATTGTTTTCAATTAAACTTCCATTGAAGAAAGCACAAATATATAGTACAAAACTAAGGATTTCAAGTGGGGATGAGATAAAGATGCTGTCCTGACTGATATGAAGTGATCTGGGATAGAAATTTATGCCTTAGTTCAGGTGAAGCTGGACTTGACCATAGTTTTCTGACATATCATGCCTCTGTTCTCATCAGGAGATCACAGAATCTTGATAACCTATGTTCTTCATTTATGAGGAAATGTTTTAAAAGCTCTGGCATTCCTCATGAAAGCACTAGAATGCACTACAATTTGCTACTATGAAGGCTGAGCTAGAGACAACATCCAGATTGTAAGTCTAGATAATAGAAAATTTCCTGCATCCTTTATTCACACCTGATTGCTACCAAATTTCTCCATGTGAGCTTCATGATCTAAATTAGAGAAAGGCAATGAAATAACTAATTTTTGGGGAATCAAACAAAGCAGATTCTTCAGTTCTATTTTGAATCCAGCTGTGTCAGAAGCTGTCAAATACTTAATTTATGTGGTCGGAGCAAACTCACTGTGAGAGTGTGTGTGTGGGAGAAGGGCTAGGGCCAGCCTGCAGGCACATGGTCAGGCCTGCCCACAGAAAGCACGTCAGAGCTGGAAGGTACATGGTCTGTAGCGCACATGGTCTGTAGCACCCATGGATGAGTTCAGGGAGTGCACATGGCCCGAGAGCCATTTGGCTGCCTGTCCATCAAGGAAGGCCTGCAAGGTAGGCCTAGTGACTGCCTACACCACACACCCTGGAGCCTCAGAATGGCTGCAGCACCTTCTCACTTTAACGAAGAAAGCAGTAGGTGCTCAGTGAACCAGATGTCCTGCCTGGGGCTATTGGCCACAGTAGCCAAACCATATAAGCAAGAATGTAGCACCTCCATTTTTTTTCGGTCTTCTGAAAAATGTGTGTTACCAGACACCTGGTAACACATGACTCTGGGTGGCAACTGTTTTTCTCTTCTCTTCTTTCTTCTTTCTGGACTGTTTCGATCTCTTTCCTTCCTTTGCTCTTTTATTTCTCTTGTGAGTAACTTAAGACCAATGAATGGTATCTCACTACATTGTATGGGTTTGGTAGTGCTCTAGCGTTATGCTTTTCCTTGGTTGTATGTTATTTTTGTAAACCCTTTTGTCAAAACACCTGTTTTCTCACTAAATTTAAAGGAAGTCTCTAAGAAAGTGTGGCACCATTTTCTCCAAACATGAATTCAAAGGTAATACTGAACTAAGGCTTTTCAAAACTTTGATGGACAAAGTTAAAAGTCTTAAATATAAATTATATTCCTGATGAAGCATGAGGCTTCAAAACTGGAGTGTCACACTAGCTAGTAACAGTCCATTAACATATTTTTGATTTAAATAGTTTTGAGTTGGATCACTGTAGTAAATACATCATTAACTAAAGAGTTGCATAATTATCATGGAAGTAAAAATGTGACTTAATCTAGGGAAAGATTGTAGTTCCCTACTTAACCTGCTGGAGCCTCGTTGCCATTTGGCTTTCCAGTGCTTCACCATTACTTCTCTGCAAGTTTCTCAGTCTTTCTGAGAGCTTGACGGAAGACACTGCACAATGTTGCACTGAAGAGTAACTGGAAACTTAAGGTGAGTGGATGGAAAAACTAACACCCACTAAGCCTCTGCTTTCCGCTTGCACTAATAAGTACATGCAACAGTATAGAAAAAGTATAGAACAGTAGCATGAGATGCATACATGCATAAAGTCATGATATGTCTGCAAGTGACCTCCATCAGTGGAGTTTCTGAAAGATCTCAAAGATGAGACTTTGCAGGCACATACAGAGTGTTGTAAGCTATCCAGCTCTTCACTCTGTGATACAGGAACGGAGAATATGGTTGTGGTATCTACACTTTAGTAGAATTCCTTTTAACAATGATGAGTCTTCATACCGAAGATGACCATGAAATAATTTGCAGAATAGCACACTATGGTAAATATTCACGTATTAGAAAGATGGGGAGGTACTATTTACAACAGCATGGAATGACGGGGCAAGGGGGGAATGAATGGTTTTAAGATTAAAAAGAGTAGGTTTCATATTAGATATTAAGAAATTCTTAATTCTTCTTGATTTTTACAATCCTACTTTTCATCTATAGTGAGAGTTTGATAATATGTGATGCATTAGCAAGTTTCTTAAAAAAACAAAAATATTGCATTAATCCAAGTATGTAATTAAGAATAGTCTAGAAAGACATCTAGTAAATACAACTATGTTAAAAATTTAATTAGTACAGAGAATGAAAATATTACTAAAATAATCTAAAATACTTTGACAATATTGACAGATAGTTGTGGCAACAAACTTCTGATTTCTGAGTCCATTGTAACACTTAAAATCGTATAGATATATATGTGACATTGTGCGCAGACAAAAGTAAACTCATTTCATTTATGTTAATGGAAAACCATGTTAACTCAAACTGCTGAAGTGTACATTGGCTCTCAGGAGGGCTTACTGTCTTGGAATGAGAACCACATTAATTCCGTTTTCATAGCTCCTGTGTGGGAAGAATGAGACACTTTTTTATAATCATCAGTGTTTCTAGAAAGAGTTTTATAATACTGCTGACATTCATGTGTGAAAAACAATGCCTAGAACAGGGCTGTAAGTGGGAGGAAGGGGGTTGAAGTGAAAGAAATGTGAATAGTGTTATGCTCTTGGGTCTGATGTCTCATAGATGATGTAGCCGCTGTAAGAAGGCAAGATACTCTAGGTCAGACAGCACACCTGATCTAACCTAGCCCAGATGTCTCTCAGGAGCCAAGAAGGAATGTCTTGCCATTAGTGTGTTCACATAAACATACTCAGAACAACATTTTTTTTTCTGTTGGTGGTTTTTGTTTAGTGTTTTTGGTTGGTTGGTTGGTTGGTTGGTTGGTTGAGTTTTTGTTTGGGTTTTTTTTTTTGGGGGG
>VYZS01022645.1:22980-34310 GCA_013400695.1 Neodrepanis coruscans
TTTTTTTGGGGGGGGGGGGGGTAAAATGGGGGAGTTATGATTGATTTCTGCTCATCAATCCAATAGATGTTCTGGGTACATGGAATAAAAACCTCTTTAGCTTACAGCTGTCTGTGAATCATTCATACTTAATAATTGATTTGATGGTATATCCTTTTACTCTAGCTGCACTTCTTCCTCAAATGGTGACTGTAAGACTTGGCCATGTTTTTTGACGGTAACACACTGGAAAATGAGAATCCTCCTGATTCTTCTAGCGTGTTTTAATATAGTCTGAGATGCTTATTCACCACCATGTTAGCCTCCAGCTGGGTCACTGAACAGAATGATCTAAGATTCCAGGACTTATTTGCAAGCTTCCAGTCACTTACATTTAAATCACTGTTTGTAGTGATACCAAGAATCCCTAGATATGTTGATTTAGATTTTAAGTTCTTAATACTGAACCTTCATTGTTTCCTTAAATAATGAGGCTTAACATCTCTGGAAATCAGACTAGATACCTGTAGGTACCATAGCATTTAGATAGTCCAAATTCCAGGTAGAGGTGAAACAATTTTTTTAGTGTAAATTGGTAAACAACACTTGAGAGGGTCCCTCAAGAAATAATCTTGCTTCTTTAAGAAAAACTGTGCAAAAATGTTGAAAATCATATAAGTCTGAGACAGAAACTGAGGGTTCTTGAATGAGAAGTTACTACAAAGCTTACGGACAAAAGGCAGAAGAATCCTACCTCCAGATAAAATAGCACGAATTATTAGCATAGTCTGAATATTTTACCAATGTGCAAATTTGTTGTCCTGGTTTGGACACTAAGAGACATTACTAAAAGACAAGAGACGTAATAGAGAAGACAACACAGTAATTTATTAAATATATGGAATAAAGATGTATAAAGCACTAACAAAACAGTAACCTGACAACAATAGCTGCAAAAGAAATAACCCCTTTGCTGCTCTGGGCTGGCTGCTGGGATGTGGAGGGAGAGGAAGGAGAGCTGCCACATGGGCAGAGGTGGGAAGGTGATACGGCAAGGTTCCACACTGTAGCTGCTGGAAAATCAGAACAGTGAAAGGAAACCCTGGAGAACCCAAGGGGAAGAGATACCACACTGTTGTTGCTGCTGCGTGAAGCCACGTGGTCCTCTGCTCAAGCTGTGGTTATGCCATGCTACTGCCTGTGTTAAGGGAGAGCTGAGAGAGAGACGACTTCTCTTTCTGCTCCTTTTATAGACTGTCTGTTCTCATCTTTTCTCTTTCTCCCTTTCTGGTGTGTGCTGCACTCCCCCATTGGTCAGCAGCCTGGTTTGGTGTCAAATGGCACTGGGCGCCATGCCCTCTCTGGACCTTGCCATGAGGCAAACATGGTGGCATTTGCTGCCAAAACTGCTTCGGGTAGCACCCACTGTTGGAAGGGGCTGCTACTGCCTGCCTCCCTGCCAGCACTGCGGGGACCGGGGCATGGTATGGCCAGAGGAGCTACTGTGCCCTCCACACCATGGCAGTAGCCTGGGTCTGCACCCTGCTCTGTTCACTGGCCACTGATGCTGCCTCCACCACATGGGTGCCGCATGTCCCCTCTCCCCACATTGCCAAGGCAATGCCTGCTCTGCCCATGGGGCATTCACCGTCTGCCACGGGAGGAGTTGCCACTGCCATGAAGCACCAGTGAGCTGAGCTGCACCTGGCACTGCAGCTTCTGGCTTCAGCCTGGCGCCATCACAGCGGTGAGCACTGGGCTGGGCCAGGCCAGGCCAGGCCATGTTGGCTCCACACTGGCCTCGCCGCTCTCCATGCGCAGCGGGGCTGTGGGGAGAGCGGGCAGGAGCAGTGCCATCTCCACACACTGCGTTCCGCACAGCTGGGGGGAGCACACAGGAGCAGCACCATCTCTGCCTGCTGTGCTCTGTGCCCATAGCCCCTCTCTGCTGCCAGGCTCCACCACGCGGTGCCAGGGACTGCCTAGGCCTGAGCCACAGGCCACCATGGCAGCGCCGCCGCTCCTGGGAGCTCAGGCCAGGCTTGGTCAGGAGCCGCAGGCTAGGCAGCTCCTGGCCCCACTCTGCCTCTGCCCTTGCCATGCCATGAGGTGCTGGGACCCAGCTGTTTCGCATGCTCCCCTCTCTCAGGAGAAGGAAAAAGGAAAGTTTTAAAAGACACCCCCCTCCTCCCTTCCCCCTGTCCAACCCACAACATTTGTCAAAGTAGATTCACTGGAAATCTATCTCAATCTTTGAAAATTTTGAAGAAATGTCTGTCTTTGGCAATATTTTGTCAACCTTTCTGCATTGCTGATGTCATTCACACAGTATGTTTCTTCCCATGGCGCGTAAACATGACTAAGAACCACTACCCTGGTTCTGCTTGGTTCAGTCTGTTGAGGGAGGGGATTGGATATTTCCTACCTCAGCAGCATGACTGGAACAGAAAGTATGGTTCCTCCAAATACTTTGAGAATGCGCTTTTCCTCTGAATTGGCTGCTTCTCTATGTATTTGTTTTTTGCCTATTAAAAGTCCAATAAGCAATGTGATGTTGGAAGCCAGCTGCATCATATCTCACTGTCCATATCTTCTGAGCTTCAATAAATAAATAAATAAATAATTTGAAAAATTTATACTTAGTATTTTTTAATTAGTGGTTTGTTTTGTTTTGTTTTTTTTAATTTTTGTTTTTTTTGCTTTTAAGAATGAAAAGGCATTTCTGTGCAGGTACATAAAAATATAGATATAAAAATATAGAAAGCTGTGATGCTGTGGGAGTAGAACTTAAAGGTTGTAGGAACTGAAGGTACTAAGTCAAGTTTCAGAAACCTCCTTCTCCCTTTCTGGACTAGATGTAATTTACAAAGCACATGTCTCTTCTGCAGTGACAGATTTGTATTTCATTTAAGCTCCATATATCAAAGACTGTGGGTAATAAAAAGAAAAAAAAAATAATGTTCCCTTTTATTCTTGTAAAGCTGGTAACTAGTTTCCATTTACTGGGTGAATGTCAGAGGTCAGATGTGTGTGAAGAGATTTGAGTATCAATGAACAATTAATGAAAATATACCCACAGACTGAAATCCCAGCCAAGTCAGAGCCAGTTTCTCATCCATTATGTGTACAGTAAACATTCTAGGGTCCTTTTTTCAAAGTTAAAAGCCTTGCTCAAATAAAGTAAAAAAAAAAGCCAAAAAACGCAGATGCGGGCAGGGGGGGTTTCTTCCAGGGTCATCACGACACAATCAATATGATCTTAGTGAAGCCGTTTACTCAGAGCATCAGACTTATTTTATACTATTTCTAACTTGTTCATACGCTTCTAATTCCACTACTGTTGGCAGACACTTCTTACTCTATTATAGGTTAATTAAAGTTATGAGCACATTTCTATACATTTTCATTGGTTACATCTCTTCACAAAGCCACAGGCTTCAGTTGCCTTATTCCACGTGGGGTCTCTGAACTCGTTTTCTTCTTTTGTTTAACTTTTCTCCTGCTTGCACCAGGGTCAAATTATCGTCTCTTGCATACATTTCTTGAGAAAGTTAGGTCAAACTGACTTTGCATACTTTTTCCAATTTGTCTTGAACTGTATATACTTTAGGGATTATTTTGAAAGTTATATTTAGAAAAACATATCAAGAAGGAAAAGGCTATTCAAAACCAAAACTGATAAATTCTGGAGCCGCACACTGTGGTCACTAGATTAATATGAAATTAAATACTTCTTTTCCCTGAATTATATGGTGGTAGAATTAGTTGATAGCCTACATCATTCACTTCAATGAATGACTTAAAAATGGAGGGTCTTCATAAATAACAAATAATGTGCAGTCTATTTGCACTATTCAGTAATTTAAAAGTATATATCTCTTTTTTTGGCTGTCCAAGACAATATTTGGTAGTATCAATTTTAGTGCATGTGGTTGATAAATAATGATGGCCCAAAAGCTAAAGGGTTAAAGGATTATTTATTTTTCAAGGAATATAATTAGCTATTTCACAAAAGTGTTTTGCTTGGAAAGACAAGTTACTGACAGGAAAATGCATGCATAAAACAAGAAGTAATATTTATTTGGCAAATTTTGTTTTTATAATTAAACCATCTGGTGTATCTAGTAAGATTATATAAATATCAAAGTATAGCTATCCTAGAAACACATGTTAACAGAATACCTGTGGTGCTTATTAGTATAAAGTTCAATAGTTCTCACTACAAAAAGTCTAGAAGGAATGATTTCCAGAGTAGATAGATCTCTCTGAAATTAATAGTTAACAGAAAGTGTCTGAAAATATGGAAAACTATTTTTTTTCCCCACAAAATTATTACAAGAACTCTTAGGGATCTTTCTTGCCTAGAAAAGGGTTTTTTTTGTTTGTTTGTTTGTTTTTTGTTTTTTGGTTTTTTTACCTGCAAAGAGCTTGAATGTATCTCTTTCTCCTACTGAGGTATTAAGAAGGCTTAGAAAGGAAAAAGCATTGCATTCTTTCATGCCCTATGTACACACAGTTATCTTTAGTGTTTTTGCCTTCGAAAAATAAATTTTCCTAAGTCCTTCCACTACCTGGTGTTTTAGAGGTACATGTGTTATCTTCCTTCACAGTATCTATGCATTGGGATATCTACAGGTAGTTTGACAATTGGTGGCCTCATTAAAAACCAGTCACAGGAATATACCTAGGTAGGCAATTAATAATAACACTTCCTCTGTGAATGATATGTAAATCATTCCATTACCTAAAGTTGGCTAGAACATCAAACTTGTCCCCTTCAGATATTTGAATCTGTGCCAATTATTTTGATAAAAAAGAGTTATTTCAGTATAGTATTGGGCTCTAATGCAAGGGTGAAACTAGGAAGAAGCAAACCACAAGTCATATAGACAAGTTTAGGGTGCTGGTTAAATTGTATGATAAGAACAGAACAGGAATAATTTATACATACTCAGTCATTTCATTGTTTAAAAATTATTACTGAAACCTTGTAACACAAAAGTAAAGTAGATATTATTACTGATTTCAGTCTTTTCTACAAGAAAACTTTCTGATCTTGTGACCTGGAAGTTCTGGTATCTTTGGGAGCTGGACTCTATTTCTCACTCAGCACTAAATTTTAGATCACATTTTATCTAACTTTAGTTTTCCCTGAATCTTTCATTATAATACATACCAAGAGAAATGAATGCAAATTGAGTATATAACACTGAAAAACTCAAATTCTTTACTGCCTTGCATTTGTAACTGAGCTTGCACGTACATTTTTTTCCTTTTGTCACTGGTGTTTATAACAGGTTTTAAAAAAAGGCACAAAACTTCTATGGTGAAGAATCGAACATTATTTATTAATTTACATAAATAGCTAGTTTAAAGTTGAGACTGTGAGGTCTAAAAAAAGCTCTTTGTGACTTTTAATTAGGTGTAATGTCTTGATGTCTTGAACCACAAGAATCACTCATGTGTCATGTTTTTGATCTTTGTGTGCGTAACATGCGCATTTATTGTGAGACCTGCCACTATGATTAAGAACAGAATTTGCTTTTTGCTTCCTGACTTGCTTATGTTTTTGGGTATGTGTGTTTGAAAAAGTATCAAGTTTTCTATGTGCTACAGTAGTACTGATTTACTTTCTTCTGAGTAAAGATATTAAAGAGCTTTGCACAGAATATTATACCTTGTGCAGTTCTTTGATATTTACTATATATTTGGAGCCAAGTATGTAGCAGGTGGTGGTCTCTGACACCCTTGTACCACACTGCCACAAAAGAAGGGGTCCAGGGACATGCAGTGTCAGGGGGATCCAAACAGTAATAATCACTTTATTATAAATTCAGTTTATATTTATAGTTTTACATAGCTGACATTTCCATAGCCAACCATTCAAAAGTCTAGATGTCACATGGTGTCCAGGAGCTGTTTCTTGCAATGTTCCACAGCCACATTATGGTCACAAGATTTCGATATCTGATATTTGGATTCTTCCGTTCCACATGCGTTGTCTGTAATGGCTTGAGCATGCTCTGTTAGCTACTTTATGCATCCCATACAAGTAAATAAGTCCAGATAAAAAATTATAATCTTCCCCACAGCACTTTATGTTGATTTTTAATTTTGGAATGTGGCTTTTAAAACTAGGATAAGAACCACCTTTCTCCATTAGTACCATGACAACTCTGCATAACAATTCTCAACTAGTTTGTTTGCCACTTCATTGTCAATGGGGTATCTTGTGTATGCCACAAAGGGCCATTTGCACAGCAGCCATCATCAGCAGAGCATGTTGTTTTTCAAGGCTGGAACAGCTACAATATTTCTCAGAGAGTAGGACCTTTTCTACAAATGAGTTGCCAGAAAATTCTTCAACTCTGCACTTTTGATAATGACTTCTTCCCAGACCAACCCACACCAGTATTAGTGATGTGTCTGTTTTTGCCACTGGTCAATTAGTGTAATTTGTGTGTCTAAGATGAATTCACATTGCCTCTGTGAAAACAATGTTTTGCCAGTTAAAAGAGTTATGTGGTCCTCATCTTTCAGTGACCTTCTATTATAGGAAATCTACTAGCTTGGACTTGCTGGAATATGCCTTTTATGAGATATTCTGAAAATCTTGTTTTAACTCTTTAGTTAAAGGTAGAGAGTGAAAGGGAAGATGTAGGATGTTTGGCACCAAGGAGACAAAAAGAGTTGTTTCAAATACTTAAGTGTTCTTATCAGTATAAATGAGAGTAGAACTTGCCTTAAAAAAAAAAATAAAAATTTACGCTCTGATTTCCAGAGCAAACTCTGGATGATTTGCTTCCTCAGAAAATTGTGCAGAGGGAATATGAAATACATATGGACAGGAGTTCTAGCGATGCATATAGTAACTGAGAATGCAGCAAAGGAATTAAGAGAAAACAACAGCAAAAGCAAACATTGAAGTAGGCAGAGAAAGAGGACAAAATAAAGGGAGTCATAAATGGAAGAAGACACACTTATTGTGAAGATTCATGTCTTTGACAAAACTTCTAAAATAATAACTTTAAAACTATGAAATGCCCTGAGAAGTTTCACTTACATGTTTCCCTTCGATTTTTTTTTATTATAGTGTTCAGTGGGCATGACTGAGCAAAAGATCATTAGCACAGGATGTTTTCATGGAGTTTTTGGAATGTTCCTAAGAAGTACCTTAGTATTTCTGTAGGAAAACATTTTGTGTATGTTCGGGTTCATATTACTTGATTTAAACACATTAGCTAAACATTTGCAGATTTTTGACCTCACTTAGAATAACTGTTGCTGTAGGTTGAAAAACAAAGGTCCTAGGAGCTAAAACCAGTTTTTTCCCTTCCCCCCCCACCTCCCCCCAGGTTGCGGCAGCAGTGCAGGGGCCCAGCTGTGCCGGGGGCGCGTCCACCGCAGCTCGGCGGTTTTTCTGCGGCGGGCGGGGCTGCCCTGTCCTGTCTCCAGTGGCAGCACCGGCTGGTGCCGGCTCAGCACTGCGCATATGCAGTGGTGTTTCCCACGCGCATGGAATAGACGGGGCTATCGGTGGATGTCACGCAGTTGAGAAGCCGCTGCAGCGAGCAGCTGCGTTGGCACAGGTCGGGACGGCCCAGTGGGAGTGCCGAGACCCCCTGGGGGTGCCGGGCGGGGCCATGGGGGACCCGCATCTCCTGGCCCAGGGTCAACCATGTGGTTGAACCGCCATTTTTAGCTCATAGCGGAACCTCCCACTAGGGGCGGTTCCCGGGCGCTGACAGTCCAATCAGAGGGACAGTTCGCACCCGGGGGGCACCTCTGCCTGCACGAAGATTGGCCCCCTATAAAAACGTGAAAGGGACAGCCATCTGTCTCTTTTTCCAGACGGAGCTGGTCGGGATAACATCTCTACTCACCTCTGTGCCGAGTTTTGCCCCCACGCAGGCCGATTGGTGACTCCAGCGACAGCGGCACGGATTGAGGACCACATCTTTCCATCAGCAGTGGTATTCTTTCCCGGGGAAAAGGAGGGTGGGTGGTTACGGTCTTTTAATTGTCCCGGGGCCTTTTCAGGAGCCCCCGGCAGAGACCTAGTGCTACCCTAGAGTTTTCCTATTCAGCCGCTGGACCCGGAAGAGCTTAATTTGCCTGTCTTTGCACTTTATTGTTGGTTTTCTGTGTGTGTAAAATAAACCTTGTTATTTGTTTTCTTTTTTTGGGGGGTGTGTGTTGCTTCTATCGGATCTCTCTTGTCAATACCACGCCTCCTAGTGTTAAAACCACAACAACTGTCTTTAGGCAATCAAAGTTATTACATTAATGACTGTAACTAATACAAACAGATAAAGAAATAAAATGCCTATGATATAGATCCCACTGGATAAGCCATCTCCATCATCGAGAACAGAAACTTAAAGTGGCTACTATTTAAAAATTTCTTTTAAAAAATTATGATAATCAATCACGTTAAATTTAAGTAAGTTTTTTTCATCATTGTCCTGTGAAATACTACAAAAAAACCCACCCTTCAAAAATACTAAAAAGCCAAAAATTATTTATTAGCTATAAGAGAGAGTATTTTCTTTTTTATGAAGCTATTTATTCAAGTAAATTAAAGAATTAAATCACAAAGCAGAAGTTGTATCTCCACCCTTTGGATGAGCTTTGCTTTTCAAAGTGCTATCATTTACCTAAACATGTGTAATTTTTGGATGTCTTTTCCTTGAAAGCAAATTGAAAATGAAGAATCTGGCTGAACATCAAGCAATAGGACAGACATAAATTATCATATATTCATTAAGTAAATTAAATATGACACCTTCATTGCTGTGATTTGAAAGTTCTATAATGCAAATAAGATGTAAAGACTATTAGTGCGAGAAAACCAACAATTGCTACGCACAGAAAAATATTAACCCTGTCATGTGATGTAGAAGGTAGGTGACTTCCCAAATTCCCTTAGAGTCCTATTTGTCTCTTCAGAAATAAAAATAATTTTAAAATGATGGTCCATCTAACTAACTGGAAAGTAAATGTGAAGGCTACTCCAAACTTTTTTTAACAAAAATTTGGTTATGCTATCAGATCTACAGGGTTTTTTTCTGAACCATTATGCAAAAAATATAATCACACAAGTGCTGACCAAACACTTTTTAGCAAAATTGTAAATGCAATAGCAATTTTGCCAACTCTGGAGGGATTTGTGAGAGGTAATAAAAAAATCAATTGCATACTCCTTACCTATGAAAAAATTAAAAAGCTTGGAGGTGGGGAAAATCAACTTCTTCCCTTCTTTAAAAATAACTATTTTAAAGAGTTTTGCCAGCCCCTCCAACTATATTTCCAGTCTAGTGTTCTCTATCAGATTTGCTACCTGAAATTTACTTAAAATTTTAATTTGGTTAAAATACAAACAAGCAGACAAACAAAAGCCAATAATCAACTCTAAAATGTACGTTTCCAGATTTATGATTGCACAGACATGACAGTTTGCCATCTGTAAAAGAGATGCTGTATTTACTGTTTTCAACTTGTGTTGTCCCTACACTTCTCAGAGGAGACTAATGCCATACGCTTGTTTGCTTTTCAATGTATGGGGCAATATATGAAAAATTGACAACAAACTGGAAAGAAAGTTCCTTTTGTTAAAGCCTCAATGAGAATGAAAATGCCCCAGAAATAACCGGATTAATTCAGTCTTAGTTCAAGAACCTATGTGTCTTCAAGGTCAAGGTTCTTCACCTAAATTTACTTTTCTGGCATGACAGTAGTATCTAAATAATTTGAGACCTAATGTAGGGAAGATCCTTAGGATTTTCCAGTAAATCCTATTTTACCAGCTGTTCAAAACTTGATCAGAAGTTTTTATACTTATCTTATGCACCCAAAACCAAAACTTACTGTAGAGGTGCATGAATCAGAAAACCAGAACCTGCAATTTTAAGCAGTCAAATCAAATAATCTCTTTCTGAAATATTGTACATGTGGGGAAGGGCGGATTTATGAAGGGTTGATGCATGAGTGGAGTGACTAACTATATCTGCAGCCAGTTGTCCTATGCTGGCAAGAAAATTTGGTATCAAAACTTGGATATTTTCCCTTAGTTGTTAGAATTTTCTAGCAAGGCCAATGATGTTGGTGAGGCAATTATAGTGTGTTTTGTAATGGGAATCTAGGCATGCTTCCTGAGATATTTTTATGAATTTCTGCTTCTTTTATAAATTTATTCTTGGTTTACCATGAGCTCCTTGAAATCCTTGCTCACTTAACCCCTGACTACAAAACAAACACTCAAGTCCACTGTTAGATGCATCTGACAGGAATCTGACATTTTAATTAGGATAAGCAGAAGATGCCATGCCATACAGAGTCACTTTTATACCAGTAGCCTTTTAGGCCATATTTCTGTGCATGAGAATTCAGAAATTTAGTTACTTTCTCACAAAGTGGCTGTAAATTTAATGAACTTTAAATTCTGTAAAACAGAAAGGATTTTTAAAAGCACAGGAGGTTATTAAACAATGCTATTTTAAAATTAATTTCACTTCCAGTTTGGGATGAAGGTTCTATTTGTAATGTAATTTAACAAGGCATAATCTTTCTTTTTGACACATGGTGACAGAGTATGAGAAATTGAAGATGACTGGCAGATCCCTGAGAAATGACAAAGAGGATTTGTGTAAATGAGGACTATTATGCTTCAAACTTGCATCAATGAAAACAAGATATATTTAAAAAAAAATTCCAAGGGACATAGATGGTTCTTTTATCTGAAGATTTTTTTTTTTTTTTTTTTAGGAGATCAGATGCATAAAAATATGTTATACCGAAGGCTAAAATAATTGGGCAAATTTTGCTAGTTTTTTTCCTTTCAAAGACAAATATAGACTAGCTATTATTCAGTTCACATGATATTTCTCATGTTAAGATCCTGGATATCACTTTGAATGCACTGAACACATAATACCTAAAATCTAGCATTCTTTATTATGTGTGAATTGGATGACTTCGTCATTAGAATTTACGGGCATTTTCCAAGAGTGGTGTTGATTTGATTGCCAACTGAAAAGTGTCAACAATGATGATCATAAAAGTTTACTGTTGTCTTTGGATCTTTCTATATTTATTTTATATATGTATTTATACATAGATATATTATATATAATATATGTTATATATATATATATATATTTCAGAAAAATCACACTTGCTTCGCCTGTGCCTCAGTAAAAAGAAGATTCCTAACTAGCATGGCCAAGCTAAGGCCAGGTTAACAAAACTTTCTGAATATATGAATCTATAGTGTTTCCAATGTGGATAAGCTACAGCTGCCTTCTTTTCAAAATGTGATTATGGAAGAAGCCATTTCCTTTAAAAGTACAGAT
>VYZS01022653.1:0-12488 GCA_013400695.1 Neodrepanis coruscans
ATACAGAACACACAAGAAAAACAATAACTCCAAAAAAAAGAAAACATTGATCAACTTGCAGGGAACAGAAGAAAAAATACTGTCCCCTGTTAGAACTGATTTACAAGTCTCTGACCCGTCTTTGTGGTCATTTGAAGATGGCGACCCCCACTCCAAATGATGACGGCCATCACAGACTCCCTCGCAAGACGATGAGGGAGAATAAGGAGAAGAATCCTAAAAGGTCTTTGGATAGAGTAGTGGGGATTAAAAAACCCCCACTATATACAAATTCTTCCTCCACTGGGATCAGGCTGAATCCCAGTGAATGGTGGCAGAGTTGTTGCAGTCACTTGGAGAGCGAGCAGGACCCCACGCTGTCTTCTGCATCTCGAGTGGATAAAAAAAGTTCCCATATTCACCAGAGCCTCTACGTCACGCCCTGAATGCCTGCGCACCAGCTGCCACATGCTGCCAGTCCATGCTGTCCATTCGCCACCCACCCTGCCCTCATGGAGTGTGTGGCATAGCACAGCCCTGCCATCACCATGGCATCCCTGCTGCTGAGCTGCATCGCCACTCAACTCACTGCTGCCTGAACGACTGGCCCTGGTGATGTGGGAGGAGTGGCACTCCCCACGCCCAGCCACGCATGTCCTTGGGCCAGCAGCAGGATGGGGGCATGGTATGGGCAGTGGCACAGCAGGCAATGTCCCCCCACAGTGCCTCCATCCCCAGCAAACAACCAGTGGGCTGTGACTCTTCCTCCCCTCCCCAGTCTTGTGGTGTCAAGCCTGCGCAGGGGAGTTGGGAGGAGGGAAGACGGGGAAAAACATGGTGAATCAAAATAGAAAACAACAAAAAAAAATCACTCTTAAGGAAAAAAACAGAAGTCAAACATCAATATATGTGTACTTGATTTGTGTTGATTAACAGACACTATGTGTCTGATCATTAGTTGGATGCCATTCAGAAAACAATTCTTGAAATCAGAGTTCTTCCTATTGGTATTTATATCATTAAATGTAATCATTATAGTCTCAATAGAAAAAACTAGTTCATCATTTGTTGCCTTTCAAGTTTAGTCACATTTGCTGTGGGTTCTACATTCCCATGAGTGAAAAATGTGAACTCTATAAATATAATCTTTCAAATGAGCACTTGCATTCTGTTTTTACAGCAAATATTATGTGATATTTTTAAAGAAGCAGTAACTATTTATGTTGTGTTGAAACCTACAAACATGATGAGGAAGTGATTTTTTTCATAAAGACAGGGATTCTCTTTATTCCGTCTGATCTTGTAAATATGGTGAAATGAATGTAAATAATTGCCGTGAATGTTGAAGGACTATGTAAATATTCAGTGTCCTAGATACTGAATCCTAGTTTAACCAGCTTCTATAAAAACTACTTATTTGAACAAAAAATGTATATAGCTTTGAAAATGTATAGTTTTTTTAAAACAAAATCTTGTTATGAGTTCAATAATATTTTCAATAGAAAGCATGAACACTTCTTTCAGAATGAAGTGAGATGTATTTTAGTATTTGGTTGATTACATATTACATATGCTGAAAAAATATTACAAAGGAAATATAAAAATAAATACAGGAAAAGGAAATAAAAATAAATACAAAATATTACAGAGGAAAGACTATGAGGCATCACAAACATCCAGTGGGTATGAAACAGTAGCTGAAACAGTGCCAACTGTTCACTGTCTAATTTAATGGATGGTCTTAAAACCTGTTCATAAACAAGACAAATAAAAAGGGTGCTGGGATTTGCAGGGTTCTCTGCTTCAGAGCCTCAGGTAAGACCCAGTCTCATGCTTTTCAGGTCTACTCTTGATATTCACTTTCCGTAACATTTTCCAAGCACTAAATGAATGCTGCCTTCAAAGCAGATTCCTACTGTATTGATTCCTACTTAGAAAACTGTTTCATAATTTTATTCTTCTGCATTGTTTTCCTTGTGACTCTCAATCTCTGTTTACTCATCGACAGCTTGTTTTCACCTACTCTTGCACTACTACTACTGTTTAGTTTAACTAGTTATTTTCACTGCCTGATGTTTACCTTCCTGATTTACTGAAAAACAGTAATTCTTTCTTGGTGTTTGCTGAAGAAGCCAAGCACTTTCAGTCTCATTTCCATATCACATTGTAAAAGTTGTTCTTCTTTTGGATCTCCTTTCATATGTGTCTACTTTGAAAGAGATTTACAACAAATGGGAAGAATTGAAATGTAAATCATCATTATATTCATGTGATCATTGCTGTTTTGAAGCCTTGCACTGTACTATTACAGTTACAGAGACATGCAAGATATGAGTCCCCCATGCAGAATGTAGACTAAATGATCTCTGTTCAAGCCAAGCAGAAGGTGTACTTGTTAAATGGTATTTACATGATTTGAGTCCATCTGCAAGAGGAAACAGTGCAGATAAAATACACTTATTCTGACGCAGAGTAATAGGACTCCCACTGAAGAAAGCCAGGTTGTAATCTACCTCATGTCAATTTCCATTTTGTTAATTTAGAAATATCCATAAGATGGAAAATATATGGTATACAAGAATACATGTGCTTAATGAGTACATGCAAACTTATTTCATAAAAACCTTTGCATAAAACAGAAGTTTATGATTAAATACACTAAGGTTTTGATTACTAGACAGTGTCAGTAATCTTTAATACTGTCACACATCTTTTCACTTCCTAAAGATGATTCACTTAGTTTTTGTTCAAAAGTTTCCATACAGAATGTAAAGAAAACAGACAAATTGAATTGCAATCTACATTATAAGCAAAAAAGGAGTCAAATAGAAATATTTCATAGGTGTTTCTATTTAGCTGGGTCAAACAAGGCCTGTAAGATCCTCACATGTCTTCATAGAAGTTGCTCTGAGATAATGAGCAATGAATTGTTTATAATATAATTTCAGAAAGGTATACAAGGCCAAGCTGACATTTTAGTTTGAACAAGTATTTACCTCCCTGCTTTCCCTACATGACACATATTCCAGACCAGTCTTGCAAATTGTATTTGTACATTCATGTAAACATCTCCACTGAAGCTTTGCATATTTAAATACAAATTGATTACTATACATAGATAGAAGCTGTGTCTGGGATATATTTGTCCCCTGGAGGGCAAAATATGTTGCATTTGGATGCCAGTGGAAGTGCTAACTGCTTGAGACCTTGGCTTTTGTGTCAGCAGTATCCTGTTATTGCACTGGAAGGGTGGGTAGACAGAGGTACTAGGCAAACAGAAATGTAGATTAAAAAAAAAAAAAAAGGAAGGAGAAGTAGGGTAAAGAGATTGATGGAATAATACTGAAGATAATGAGAAACTAGTTGACAAAAACAGTGGCAATGACATCGATCCAGTTTTATGTATTTCCTTTAAATCATATATGTCAGTAGAGAATGAATAAACAACTACCCAAATACCATATGTCCTAAGAGACCTTAGTCATTCCTCACCAAATATTTTTTCTCGAGGAATGATGTGTCTCCTTCATGGTTTGTCCAAAGATGGTAATTCCATTTCCTATCCAAGAAAAATTGTTCTGCAGTCAGGAAACCATGTAGACCCTTCGCATCTCCCCCTTTTATTTTGTAAAAATGATCCAATTGTAAGCAGTCATGATTCAAATGCAAGACCTCACTCTATGCTGAAGTGTGTACATAAAAGACTAGAGATCCAGTGACATAAATGAGACAGTTGCCATATTCCCTCCTAAAAGTGAAAAGATTTTTTTTAATGGTACATTATATTAAGATATGTCAGGGAAGCTTCAGTCTTACATTGTTAGAACCTCCTCAGTTTTTTGGGTTTTTTTTGTTCAGTATTTTTTTCTAACAGCTTTGTAGCTCTGATACTAGCTTTTACTTTGATAAAAAGAATATAAGAAACAAGAAACACATACTCATAGAGCACAACTTCTTTTAGTATCTTGTAAGATGCTCCAAAAACTCTGTTCTCTGCAAGGGGCAGTCAAGACCATGTATATTCGGCAGCCACCAGGTATATGGGGTTTTTATGAAGTGAATTTCACTGCTGAGCACCTTGTCTTCTAAAGATTAGTTATTCATACTGGTGCAGACATTATCAATTGTTATGATATATGTTCAGCTTGTTATGTACGTTTTCTCATCAGATTTACTACAACTGACAAGCTTTGAATGCTGTCATGCTAAATCTAACCTGAAGAAACATCCCCCTCTTCAAATAACAAAAATAGAAGGCCAATAGCAGAACTCTTAAGTTAAAATGCAGCTAATGCCCTTATGAAAAAATGACAGCAGTCAAAATTAAAATATATACTTGTTGCTTACACGATTAATAAGAAAGAAATTTACGTCTTTAGTCATGCACACACACTATATGATAATAAATTCCACCATGCCAAATAGCCAGGGGAAATAACAATAATAAATTAAGATCTTTGTTTTGCAGAGAATCCTAAAGACTGAGAGCATATAAAAAAGAACCTGTGTTTATTAATACACACATACACACACTGAACATTGCCCTGGTTTAGGACTCTAGGGGGCGTTATAGTGACAAGAGAACACAATAGAAAACCAAGAAAAACCCACAAGTTTTATTATACACACACACAAAAAACGAAAATAAAATGCAAAGACAGACAAATTGAGCTCTTCTGAGGCCGGCTGCTGGTGTGAGGGAGGAATCTAGGATGGCGCTGGGTCCTCGCTGAGGTTTCCTGAAAAAGGGGAAAATGAAAGGAACCCAGGGAGACCCCCATCCCAAGGGAGAAATACCACAGCTGATGAAACGATGTGGTCTTCAGCCCTTGCCACTGCCCTCCACTGCTGCTGGAGCCGCAACGCTGCTCGTGTCGCTGGAGCAGAGATGAGCAGGGATGCTACTCCACCGACTGATGAGTCCCGAAAGAGAAAGATGGCCTCCGGGGTTGCGCTTTTATGGTGAGCCAATCCCACGTGATCTCGGAGTCTCTCCCGGGCGTAGGTCGCCTCCAGATTGGCTAAATGGCACCCAGGAGCCACCCCCTGCGAGAGGCAACATGGTGGCGCTTCCCATCAGACTGCCATGTGGCCAGAGCCCAAGGGAGAATTGGGGCCACCTGCGGGCACTGAGGGACACCCTGGGGGCTTTGAGCAGTGCCACTGGGATGCCCTCACCCCATGCTATCAGCAACCACTCGTGGCGAGGTGGTTCCCCCTCGCTGTGAGGGCTGCCGGCACTCGCTGTTTGGTGCCACACAGGAAATCCACTGTACATGTGCGCAGCACCGGGAGCAGCCAAGCCGAGCCTGCCAGTGCTCAGCAGCAATCTTCTGCTGGTGGGATCCAAGGTAGCTCCATGGCGGCAGCCGCAAACCAGCAGGGGAGGCAGCGGGCACCTCTGCCGACCCGGGGATGGGACATAGCACCCCCCGCCCAGGCGCAGACGGGCATGAGAGCCGCCAGCTTGGTGCTGATGGCTCTGCGCTGCACCGGCTGCAGCCATGCAGACCAGTGGGGAGGCGGCGGGCGCTCCCCGCCTCTGCTGGAATGGGACGGGGCAACCTCTGCCCCAGTGCTGGCGGCCACGAGACGGGACAGTCCCTGTGCCGTACCCACCGCCGCTGCCAGGCTAGCCTGTCTCCCCTCCCCCTTCTGAGGAAACCCCTAAAAACTTTCAAAAACCCCCCAAACACCCCTCCCCATCCCCTCGAAGAGAGGGGGGGAAAACGGATAAAGGGAAAATGGTTTTAACTTCAGGAACTTCGTTTTCACCCCATAACCCCATACATTCACATACAGGTACATATATATCTGTCTGCATATATATCAGATATGTGCAATATAATGCAAGAAAATATAGTTACCACTTAATTTGCAAAAACCTTGTCTTGTCTTATAAAGTATTGAAAGTAACAAGCAACAGTTTCAAAAGGATAACAAGTTTCTCAACATCAGATGTTGTCAGCTCTAGCTGAAACATGCAACTCAAACTCTATGTTAATTAATTTAGTTTTCAGAGGTCTTTGCTACATGGAGGCTAGAGCTTTTAGTACTTTCTTTAGTAATGAGGCACAAATAATATTACTCTGAAAATTTAATGATAACTTTTTATTGTCATCTTTGTGGTATGAGCTAAAGTAACTCGGTGGGGTATTTTAACACCATTTTATGATGTTTATAAATCTATAGATTCAAAATTGTGAATCTCTCACAAGTTACTTTGCTTTGTATGTTTGACCTATTGGATTTAACAAATTGTTCATTGACATTCAGTTCTGTACACAAAAAACTCATTTAACAACTGTATGAGGTACCAATAATCACTGTTGAAAACTTAACTACAGTTGTTGCCTGTTTATCACCCAGAGGAGCTCTCTGAAAATGCGTACAATTGTTCATCTGCACAACAGGACAGAAGATCAGATTCTATGTGATGCTGCTGAACCTAAGCAGTGGAGTCACAAGTTTAAATCAGCTGTGGCTCACATGCTGTATACCTTGAGATTAGACAATCTGTGGAGGCATATCTTAGGATACCAACATCTAATTTCCCATTAAGGTGAGACAAGAGTTTGAAAGCTGAAAGTTTCCCTAAGGGGGATTCTCGGTGTGTGTCTTTTATTGTGACTGTCCCTGGGACACAATGTTGGTCAATCAAATACTGCCAAGTGTGAACTGTCAGGTTAAGAGGTAGACACTGGGAGGTACAAGAAACCAATAGTCGTTGACCATATTTCATTGTAACCACTTATTTCCTTACTTTATTAAAAAAAAAAAATCTAGTTGAATATTCTTATTTGAAGAGATATTGCTTATAGATAATTCTATAGTAATGAAATATCAGGTATGATCTTGTGTTTTTTCAGAGGCTTTGCTTTGTGGTTTATTTCTGCATATTATGAATGTCTAAATTGTTATTTGGGTGGAACTTTACAAAGTTCATACTGTTACATATAACTTAAGTTCACAGGCCTGGCCAAAAAAAAAAAAAAAAATTACAGCAGAGAAAGAAAGCTGTTAGAATGTTCAAAGCCAGGACCTTGACTGAAACGTATATAGTCTACCACATTTTTCTGACAGTAGAGTGGGTATAGGATATTGTCAATATTTAATTATTTATTGATGAAAACAAAAGTGCTTGCTTCCAAGGATTTGCACTTTTTCAAAGGACAGTAGAGTTTAGATATTCAATTTACTACTTATAGAAGTTCTACATTTTCATATGTTAAACTGCACATTTTCAGTGATTGAGTGGGGTTTTTTATTTTTCAAATTAGTATAAAATACTTACAAATGTTGGAGTTTCGCTAAGCTACCTTGTTAGCAATTTTTTTCTTGGAGCACCACACATTCTTACTTTTTGCACTGTGGATTGATTATATGGTGTAAACCATTCATGTAAGAAACTTCGAAGTATTAAAATCATCACTTTTTATGACACTGTTTAAATTCCATTTGTATAGGGTATACATACATGCAGACAATACATAAGTATTTGCAGATAAAGAGTACAAACTGATGAAGATATTTTAGAGAGTATGGTATCTATTTGCTGGTGTATCTCTGTTCAAGGGAATTACCGATTCATAATGAGAAAAACAGCTGCTTATTGCTACCAATAATTCAGTTTAGCAGTCTTCCTGGACTGGATTCTACATGTGTTAATCAGTTAATCATTAATTCAACCCCCCTGAATTACTGTAATCTTATCATAAATTAATCCATGTACATGATGTTTTCCTCTCAAAAGGACGTTGTCTACATTGTATTTTGTGTCAAAGACTTATTTCAGGTAAAACAATAAGTGGCTCAATGAAGAAAATGAGAGCTTTTGTGGTCTGTTTTAGAGCAATTGTTCTGATTTCTGTTGTGAAAACATTATCATTCTTTCTTTAGACAGATACACTGTCAGAAATTGTGCAGAGAATTATCACTGTTCCCACTAATCTGTCTTCTGCCTGAGTGATCTCTTTTTGATAATTTCTGGTTCAGTAATTGCTGCTTTTGCACATTTGTAGGCCATATGTAGTCTGCTGAACCTGTATTATCCAATATTCACATAATCAATATGAAACATTAGCACATACATACAGGATGCATATAAGGTGTGGTCCTATCGAACACTTTTAATTACCAAGATTCCTATAACTGCCCTTTAATCCACTCCAAATTTTCAGATAAATAAGATTGCTGCCTACGTGCAATGAAAATGATATTCTGAGTACACCAAGACAAAGATCTTGAAAATCAAATAACGGTGCAATTTTCCTGTAATACTTGAGTGACCTTCATTATTTATATATATGTTTAAGACACTCCTAGTATAGTCTAGGACTGCAGATAGTTATTTAAATGAGAAAAAGATTTTTGAGTATGCCAAGGAAGTGTGCTGTTCTTTTACATCAGAAAGCTTCTTATTCATGGGTGTTCCTTTACCCACAAAGGTCTTGAACTTGATCCTTTGAAGTCAATTGGATTTTATCTTCTGAATGGAAATAAAGTGTCTGGCAGCTAAACTAATCTGAAATTGCTGTCCCTGTTTTGGCATTTAAGTCAACAATTGATAGATGTAATTACAATAAACTACAGCAAATATTTTGTAAGGACTCCTAAAGTATATTAACTGTGGGCTACTCTAAACTTCTTGTAGACTTGAGAAATACATTTGAAACATTGTTTGAAAAGCAATCTAGCAGATACTTCTTGGATCCTTTTTAAAATAATATTTTTCATTACAACCAAGATAAAAAAAAGGTGTCCATTAAGTTACCTGGTAGTCAAATTACTGATCCTATCACAAGTTCATTGTAGAAGACAACTACAAGGATATCTGCTGAATACATTGTCAGTATTATTGAAACTGATTTATAACAAATAACTAAGGCTTAAAATTTAAAATGTATTGTTTTTCATATTATAAATGTCCAATCCTTAGGAATTAATTGAGCATTATTGCAAGAGTTATATGGTTCATAACAAAAAAATTAAGCAAATCTTTGAAGAATACATTTAATTTGTTGCACTATAAAATGTTATGGTAGAATAATAAACCTCCTAACAGCCTTAATATACTACACATCACAGTTTAAAGAAAAAAATAGTTTGGGGTTTTTTTTTAATGAAAACCTAATGCGTATAAATGAATAATAGAGTTTATTTCCCTGAAACATGTATCTGGTTGAAGCTTTCAAAGGAAATATGTAGAGGAAGAAGAAAGAGAAAGATGAATTCTTTCACACATTTATTGTGTGATGGTCAGGACACAGACCTAAAATGTGATCAAGACCTTCCTTTGTTTATTTCAGAGTATTTTTACTTAATAATCATAAAAGAGTATTTTGCTTTTCAGTGACTTTACTAATGTCCTATTCTTCCATAGCCCTTACACTCCTGCTGGTTATCTTTCTGTTTTTACGAGGAGATCACTGTCCGACTGGAACATAATATACATATACTTCATTAATATGAAGAACATACTTTATATACTTTTATACTATATCTTCATTATTATTATAAAGTATTTTATTATTAGATACTTCATTAGTATCTTCAATATTCTAACACTTTTCATTATTACAACACAATATGCCACTGAGAAGCTTGGTTCAGAGAAACGGTACCACAGCTTTACTTTAGGATAACAACAGTATTTGATATGTTGGCTATTAATGACCTCCAATCTAAAAACCTGTAACAGTTATACATGAAATCTAGAGAGAAAAAAGTAACCAAAACAAAACATCAAACAAACAAACAAAAAAAGCCAACCCCTTTAGAAAAATTTTCCTTTGAAAATTGCAAAGCTTTGAAAATATTAGATCCTGCTATTCGAATCTGTAACATTCAGAGGGATATTAGCATGTTAATACATAATATGCATGTATTTTTATTTTTAGTCATTCACTTTTGAGTCATTCTATTTATAATGAAGGTTTTAGAATATTGTATACATGAAATATACAGAGTGGTATTAGGATATGGAGATATAATGTTGACTATCAATATTTTAGTTTCTTTTAGCAACATTAATCAAAATACCTACTGAGAATGAGGTTATTATGACTAATGAATGAGCAGATTATTATTTAGAAATACTTGATAATTTTCTCTGAAATTTAGAGACTAGCATCAATGTTAATTTTAATATATTAGATTTGATATAGCAAGCACAATAAAGATCTAGTTTTGATGGAATAAATAAACTTACATAGGTAAACATGTTAACCAGACCAGATGCCTTCTAGTATTAAGAGTTAATGTGATTTTGATTTTTAAGCAGTTACCAGGGCAAACAGCTGCCATTCTATTAATGATTAAATATATTATTTTCTTAACTGTCTATTGATGATAAAAATAAAGAAAATTAAACATATGGAGCGTTAAATTTTTAACAGCATCCTGTTTCCCCCTTTTTTTTTGCTGCTCAAAGGCAAATTTTAAAAGAAAAACTTACTGATATTTTAGTACTATAAAAACTATAATTACAGGGGATAGTTAATAGGAAGAGGTCAAAAAGCCAGCTAAGAGAGACTGACATTGAGCTATGGAGGTTGCTGTGGATGCTGTTGCTACAGAAACACTCTAGTTCCGCTTCCTTAAAGAAATACTGCTTACAAATTAAAGAAGAATAGAAAGATAGAAATAAGTTCTGGAGTGAAAAAAACAAACATGAAACAGCACCAAGTTCATATATATAGTATTATATATTTTATTTGGGAAGTAGATAGGAAAAATAGCTGAGTCCTTCTAGTCAGCATGGTTGAGACTGTTTAACTCTGAGACATTTAAATTTATGTTTATACTTGTCAGTTAAGCATCTCCATCTCCATCAGTATTCTAAGAGATCAAGTTCACATGGTCAGTATATTCTAGGGAGATTGTCAGCTATAGTTTACAAGGTATCAGTGTTAGGGAGAGTGTCCTCCTGACCAAGGAGGTTGCCTACCCTATTCTTATTTTGTTCATCAGTTTGTCTACATTTTCTTCAAGAGAATTTGATCTAGTTCCCATTTTGGACTCATCTATCAGATTCCCTGAACAGTAATTGACAATTTTCCATGTAATAGTTCTTCCTTACTATCTTAAAATTTGCTGAATTTAAGAACTTCTTCATGAAACAGGATTATTTGAATGT
The DNA here is from genome assembly GCA_013400695.1 of Neodrepanis coruscans. Lineage (NCBI taxonomy): Eukaryota > Metazoa > Chordata > Aves > Passeriformes > Philepittidae > Neodrepanis > Neodrepanis coruscans. The sequence continues at coordinate 11,117 of VYZS01022653.1, forward strand.
TTATTTTCTTGAGCAACTCTGAGACTCAGCATCAATATAACAATAATGCTGGCTTGTAGTATTTATGATAATAGCCCTGGTCTTCTGTGTGTCTTTTCTACTTAGCAATTAGAAGCATTTCTTATCATGAAAACATATTTTTAATATTTGTTATGCACTTACTTTAAAAAAAAAAAAGTGAGAAAATAAAGCCAAATTATTTTGGTGTCCATCTTTTTTAGTGTACCTTCTTTATTTCCATTAGCCTGTGTCTTGAACGTTTTCTTTTTAAACACTAATATAATTAATATACAATAGAAATTACTGTTGAATTTATGGGTTCATAAATAATATTTCTGTTACGTTTAATACTGTTTTATTAGTTGAATACTATTTTATTCTTTAGAAACAAAGGAGCCTCTTATTTTCGTTGACAAATAAGGCACAAAAATGTTTTTTAAAGTCACTTTATGAAAGTTCATTTATGATAACTTTTGTAGCTAAGCTATGAGGTCAGCATTCTTGCTCTACTTGAATTGGTTTGCATTGGCTGCATGAATTGTACATGCAAGTAAGGGACAAAAAGCTACTTGTTAAATATAACGTCAGCTACAACAATTGTTTATAACTTCAGAAGAGACAAGGACTTACCAGGATTATCTTTTTGAACAATGTAAATTTTCTCTGTGATAATTTCTGGGGATTGGTAATAGCAGAGATATGCCAGGGAAAGATAACTGCAAGGTAGCCATTATTGCCAGCCTCTGCAATATGAATGTGATGAAGATGGAGGCAGCTGTAAGGCTGGACAGGACTGACTGAATTAGATAATGAAAAGGAAGGTGGGCTCCAGAGAGATGATAGTGTGGATAAATGAAACAACAAAAGAAACTCTAGGCTGAAAAGAGATATGAGACCAAAAAAACCTTCTGAGGAACATTTCCTCTGACAGTTCTTTTCTCACAGATGGAGAGTGCTCTGTAACCAATATCTGAACTCCTGATGGTCAAAGCATAGTTTTAAAATAGAAAATATGATATCCTTTCCTTTCTTTAAATGGTGGTTATGTTGCCTGAAGGCAAGATAAGAAAATTGAGACAAACTAGAAATAAAGGGAGAGCACAGCTTTACTGGTGAAGTCTGGCTATCCAAAAGAGGAAAATCATAACAATCTTTCCATTTTTATAACCTTCAGAATGCCCACTTCTCATATCATCCAACTAAGTCCATCTTACTACTATGTCCCTGACCCAGTTTAGGACAATATTAGGTTTATCAATGGACAAGAGACGTATAGGGAAGGCAACAATTTATTGAATATAGATATAGGGGGGGGAATGGATGGGTGTAATTGCTCTGTTATGGCTAGCAGGAGGCGCTGTGGGTCCCGCTG
>VYZS01022655.1:10364-21829 GCA_013400695.1 Neodrepanis coruscans
TCACCGGGTTGCGGTGGCGGTGCAGGAGCCTGGCGGGCATAGCGTGGCCCAGGTCCCGGCTGTGCTGGGGGTACACCCATCATAGCTTGGCGGTTTTCCTGGTGCGTCGTGCAGGGCTGCCCTGTCCCGTCTCTGGTGGCAGTGCCAGACGGTGCCGACTCGGCGCTGCGCATGCACAGTGGGTCTCCCGTGCGCGTGGAAGAGAGTGCAGCTGGTGGTGGCCGCTGCGGCATGCGGCCGGGGTTGGCATGAATCAGGGTGGTCCGGTGGCAGTGCTGGAATCCCCCGGGATGCCGGTTGGGCCATGGAGGACCCGCATCCCCCAGCCTGGGGTTGGCCACGCGGTGCCATGCCACCATCTTTGCTTGTAGTGGAATCTCCCACTAGGGGCGGTTCCTGGGCGCTGACTGTCCAATCCAAGGGGCAGTTCGCGCCTGGGGGACGCCCGCGCTTGCACAAGATTGGTCCCGTATAAAAGAGAGAGCAAGGTGGCCACCTTTGTCTTTTGGGTCTGGCAGAGCTTGGGAGAACATCTCTGCTTGTCTTGGTGCCGAGTTTTTTTCAGTGGCACAGGTGGATCGGCGACTCCAGTGACAGCAGCACGGGCTGAGGACCACATCTTTCCATCAGCAGTGGTATTTCCTTATCTGGGAAGGGGAGGGTAGGGGCAGGAGTCCTTTAATTTTTACGGTGTCTTTCAGGAGGCTCTGGTAAAGACCCAGGACTACCCTAACACTTTCCCGCATCAGCTGCTGGCCCCGAAACAGCTTAATTTGTCTGTTTTTGCATTTTATTGTTGTGTGTAAAATAAACCTTGTTAATTGGGGGTTTTTTGGTGTGTGTTGCTTCTGTTGGATCTCTCTTGTCAGTATCACGCCTCCTAGTGGTAAAACCATGACAAACTCTCAAGCACTTGGATATATGTACAGTTCAAATTAAATAAACCAAATTATTCTTGCAAATGTGTGTTAAATGAATTTTATTTGAAATCCACTCACTTTTATCAGTGAATTTGTATTTGTATACAACTAGTGTAAGAACAACTATCAGAGGATTTAATAAACATCTGTGTAAGTCCAAGGTCTTGACTGCAGAAATATGACAAAGATAACACACATAATCCATGGACAGAGTGGATTGTCATCTAAAACATAAAATAATATCCACAATCAGAAACTCCTAGCTAAATGAAAGAGTAAAGAAAGAGGTTTATAAAATGGAGACACTCTGGAGACTTTGCAAGCAAAGCATAGAAATGATAAATATGTTAATAAGGGGTGCAGCATACCTGAAGAACCCTGTAGGTAAATTATTTAAAAGAATTAAAAATGCCAACAGCACTTTATTTATTATGGCTGCCTGTACCTGGGCAAAAATCATGTTCTGACTGGGAAAAAAACCTCTCTTTTTTGAATATAGGTAGAAGAGAATGGAATGAAATACATTAGATTAAACTAGAATAGAATATTTCAATTTACTAGAATAGAATATTTCAATTTAAAGGGACTTACAACAATCATCTATTACAGCTGCCTGACCAATTCAGGGCTCGCCAAAAGATAAAGCATATTATTAAGGACATTGTCCCAATTCCACTTAAACAGACAGACACTGGATGTCGACTACCTCTCTAGGAAGCCTGTTTCAGTGTTTGACCATTGTGCGGGTTAAGAAACGTTTCCCAATATCAACTTTGAACATTCCTTGGTACAGCTTTGAACCATTCCCACATATCCTGTCACTGGATCTCAGGGAGAAAAGATCAACACCTCCCTTTCCTCTTCCCCTCCTCAGGAAACTGCACAGAATAATAAGGTTATCCTTCAGCCTCCTCTCCTGAATTTTTCCCTCTACTGAGTTTAGACTTCAAGGGTCTTCCCTAGCACCCTTTTTGTAAATTGGAATAATGTTGGCTAGCTTTCAGTCAGGACTATTAGGACTTTAGCCTGGAATTTTCAGAGTAGCTGTAAGGCTTTAACAATCTCTTCCCTATCCTCATTTTCCTTATTTATTCTACTTTTTAAATATTTGACACTGTACGCTTCAGAGTGGGTCTGATAAAGTATGGGGTGAGTATTTGCTATTGCTATTTGCTTACTAGAGATTGTCAAATAGCATTCAGTGGTCTTTATGTTAAATAATGTTAAAAACATCACATACTATACTTGAAGTTCCAATTTTCCTTAATCACAAATTCTGTAACCAGAGGTTTTCTTCCAGATTCAGCTGTAATGATGTATGATATTCTAACACTTTTGCTTCACAGAATCATAGAATCAGAGAATGGTTTGGGTTGGAAAGGACCCTAAAGGTCATCTAGTTCCAATTCCCCTGCCATTGGCAGGGATAACTCTCATACCTCTTATGCTTTTTTTCTTCTGAAAGTTACTGTCCAAAAAGTTCTGTCAGTGGGGTACTTGGCCCAACTTTTTGTCTGGCTCAGGTCATATCAATCAAGTCAGGTAAAAACTGTTAGTTCTGCTGATATTTGCATGGAGTCATCTAAGAAACAGTCTATTAGTATAGCTGTGTGAACAAAAGCTCATAGCAGAGGGGTAGTAATCAACAGATGGAGAGCAGCAATAGCTTAAACTGCTAAAGATGTTTATAAAATGTACACCTGTTCACAGTCCAACAAAGACCTTAAGAATGAATTCCCAACCTCCATGTCAGCATTCAGTTTTTTGTTGTTTCTTTTTTTTTTTAATCCTTTGCACACACTTACACAAAGTTAGACATCTAGGAAAAATTTCAGTGACAGGAAGAGAAAGCAACTCATATTTGAAAAAATAGCAGAACTTAAATAGTAAATCACAGATAAAGCAAACCACCACAATAATGTTGGTTTCCTTTGTTTAACTCAGTTCCCAACATGCCAGTGCAAACAAGAAACCCGTTTTTTTCCTGTGCTTTCAAAACTGATCCCAGTTTGGTTTCTGTTGACAAATCTCAAGTCTCAGAACCAGTCTTCTCTCCAATTCACTAAAAAGTAATACACATTTTTTTCCTGGGCTATATTAGTTATTCTTAATGTAGTAAAGTCGTTTGAGAAGACATCTGAACACAGTGACCCTTGCCTGCATTAGTTTAACTTTGTTATTTTCTTTACTGCCTCAGTACAAAGTGTCCCATGGATCGTCTCCTTTTGGAAAATCTTCAATCACAAGTTGTTTAACAGATGTAAAGCCAGCACGGGATAGACCATGTAACAGAATCCTTACAGTTAGCACTATATTCTTGGTTGAAGTCTAAAAGCTGTCCTTGCCTTCCATTAAGCAGCTAGGGTTTTGCACTCAGTTGTGTTAACTTCCAAAATTATGCTGGAGGTAAAATGCTTGCCATGCTGATTACAAAACAGAAATCATGTGAGAAGCCGTGTAAGGCAAACGTGCCACCACACAAGGTCTTCTGCTTGTATACACTAAATAATTCAAGCAAGTAGATTTCTTCAGTCCAAGGGGCATGGTACTGAACAGTCTTGAACGTGCACACCGGATGGTGAGCTTGTCAAGCTACTGGAGCTCCATTTAAGCCTCCACAACCTATTTTCCTTTGCACAGAACTGAGGAATAGAAAAAGGAATTGTAAGACAGCTTCAAAACACAGCCTGCATGCATATGTGACCTTAGAAGCTGAGGTAACCTTGTCCTCTCTTTTGAATTTTATCGTTAGTGCCATTATTTTCTCTGTTTTCAAAAAAATAAATTGAGAAAGATCTCCTTGTTTTCTCTGTCTTTAGCCACGTGGAGTAAAACTAAATCTGTTAAGATTTCTCTGTAAAATAATAGATATTAGAGTAAAATGTTTTGATTTGTTGAGTCATTTTATTCTTTATTTCTGAAAGTCTAGACTTTCTATGGAAGTACGTGAACGTTAGCACAGTAAATCTTCATCTAAATATTTAAAACAGCTGTTTGTTGTAGTCCTGTTTTTGGACGTTTCAGTCTACCAAAGAAAAACAGTGTGATTTAGGTGGACAATGAATACTTATTTTTGTATATGCTAAACAGAAGAGAGACTACTTCTGAAAAATACTTCTGATGGTGCTTATTGGCCAATAGTCATTACACTCACAGTAGCTGTGACTGATACAAGAAGAATTTTATCTCCAAAAATGGGATAACAGCAAATGACCAGCATTCAAAATTCAGCAGGTTTTTTTTTACTATTCAGTCAACAAAATACCAGTTCATGACTGGTCCTATAGAAATATCACAAGTTTTATCCAAATTAGAAACTAATTTAAGAAAGAAGAATTCTGAATATTTCGATTAAGTTGAGAACCTGTTCTTTGCCTAGACTGTAAAATACTCTTTTTTAGCCAAAGTCATATTTCAGCAGAAAAGGGAGAGAAACTGATATTGGTGAGGACAAATATGGATTTCCTCTATCATATTTTCCTTTATGATTTAAACAAAACCTTAAGGAAGTACCAAAACATTTAGTACACAACTCTTCTTGCGGAATGTCTACTTGGAAATCATACTGAAAACATAGTTTATAGAGGAAATAAAAAATCAAGCCAGGTTTACTGTGGCATCAGTAAGAATAACACGGTAAAAATGCTCTTGTATAAGCACACATTTGTAAGTATTTGTTTATTCAGGTTGTCTCTGCAAATTCTTTTGAAAAGCTGCTCAGGCTTTCAGCAGACACAGAAAAAGCAGTCAAAAATATCTTTCAGCTGTTGACATACACCCATTATTGCAAAAATGTATGGAACTAGATGAAATAAATGTTCAAATGGGCAGAAATTCTAGTTCAAATTTTGTGTTTCCATAAACCAGGGGCTCTTGATGCTATCTGATATCTGTGAACACACCTGTAGCTTTTCTTGCACACTGTTATAAAGCATGTTCTTTTTTTTGGTCACTATCAAATGTGTGCATTTAGCAACACACATTGCAGCAGAGGTAAACACAAAATGTCATGGCTGAATAATTGTAGCAATTTCTTTTTCACAGTAAATATACAAAATAAAGAATGCCAAGACAAAAACATCTCTGGAGATAGTATCTTGGAACCTCTAAAAAATTGTTCAGAATTCTAACTTCTTGAGTGACCTCAAGTCATTTAAAAAGCACTCTCCTGCATGAATATTAAGATTTTCACTTTACTGGGGGAGACTGCTCAATTTCTCTGCCCCACCCCTAGCTTTGACAGTAGTTTCAGCAATTTGTGCTGCTGAGGAAGCAGTAGTCTGTAAAAAGTGCCAGAGTGTCAGAGTGCCTTTTCCTGACAGACACAGTGCTCTGCATGGTTAACTCATTATATTAAACAAGCATTTAGTTTGGCTTCTCCAGCACTCCTTGTTGATTAAAGTGCATGTTTGACCAACAGGCTTTCAGACTGCTGCTGACTTTGCACATTTTTCTACTTATTCCACAATTATTATTAGCAATTTGATAATAACAAGACTAATAAGAGAAAAACTGTAATTTTAACCAGGAGTGGGGGGAGGAGTAGATTCTCAAACTTCATAAGCCCCAGTTAAATGCAAATGAAAATGGAACAGCTCGTATCACAGAATCATGGAATGACTTGGTTTAGAAGGGAGTTTAAAGATCATACAGTCCCAACCTCCCTGCTATAGACAAGGACACCTTCCATTAGATCAGATTGTTCAGGACTCCATCCAACACAGCCTTGGACACCTCCAGGGATGGGGAATCCATGACTTCTTTTGGCAACCTCACTTTCAGGTTTCATGCCTCACTCCTCCCATAGTAAAGAATTTTTTTCCTAATGTCTAATCTAAACCTACTCTTTTTCAGTTGAAGCCATTTCACCTTGTTCTGTCACTACATGTTCTTGTAAATAGTCTCTATCTTTCTTGTCAGCTCCCTTCAGGTACTGCAAGGCAGCAGTTAGGTCTTTCCTATGCTGAAAATCACAGTTCTCTCAGTCTATATACTGGTCCTATACTGGACCAGTTCTGGGCACTACAAAATAAAAAAGACATTGAGCCATTATAGACCATCCAAAGGAGAGCAGCAAAAGAGGTGAAGGGTTTTGAGGGGAAGCCATATGAGATGCAACTGAGGGCACTTGGTTTGTTCAGCCTGGAAAAGAGGAGATTGCGGGGAGATGTCATTGTGGTCTCCAATATCAGTACCATGCACTATCACAGCATTAACAAGGTTGGAAGAGACCTTTGAGATCATCGAGTCCAACCCATGATCCGACACCAACCCATCATCTAAACTGTGGCACTAAGGGCCTCATTCAGCCTTCTCTCAAACACCTCCAGGGGCAGTGACTCCACCACTTCCCCAGGCAGCCCATTGCAATGGCGAATCACCCTTTCAATGAAAAATATTTTCCAAATATCAAGCCTAAACCTCCTCTGATAAGAGCTTGAGATTGTGTCCTCTTGTTCTGTTACCAGCTGCCTGAGAGAAGAGACCAATCCCCGTCTGATTACAGCCTCCTTTCAGGTAATTGTGAAGAGCAGTAAGGTCTCCCCTGAACCTCCCCTGAGCACTGATCTCTTCTCACTGTGGCAGTGACAGGACTTGAGGAAATGGCATGGAGCTGAGTCAGGAGAGGTTTATGTTGGAAACCAGGAAAGAGTTCTTCACCCAGGGTGTGATTGGGCAGGGGAACAGACTCCCCAGGGCAGTGCTCAAAACACCAATGTTGATAGAGCTCAAAAAGCATTCAGAAAAGGCTCTTGGGCACATGTGATTCTTGGATTGTTCTGTGCAGGGCTAAAGGTTGGACTTGGTGATCCTGATGGGTCACTTCCAACTGAGCATTTTCTGTGATTCTATGGAGCTAACTAAGAAATGCAGGATTTAAATTAATAATTACCTCTGAACATTTTTACACAGACATTTGTGCAATCTATCTTCTTATTAAAAGAAATAAAAAGTGTGAAATAAAGTAGATTTTTATCAATAGTTAAAAAAACTTCTATTCCTTTCATCATCCTGGATATGAACACTTATCAATCAATTCAAAAAAATATCAAAGGTATTCATTTTCTCATAAAATATGCATTTTTTTATTTTAAAAGCAAAAGAAAAATCAATTTTAATTTGAAAGGCACATTAAAAATGTAAGCTCAAGAGTATGAGATACAAGATTGCAACTCCTAACAATTTTTTTCTCATCTATCAGAAGAAATCAAATAAAACTGGTTTGCCTCTAGGGTTTTAAATATCAGTATAATTCAACTTAATAATGAAGTTAAAATTAACAGAAAGAAGACAAAATTTAAAAAAAAAAGAAAAANTCTATCCGGGCCCCCCATAAATGCTTTAATGAGTTTACTTGCTTTCACTGACCTTGATCATAAACCATGCTGAGAGCTTTCCATTCCTGCAGTGTGTGAAAAGCACCATACAGTATTAAGCCTGCTGTCTCCTATTCCTTTGGAATGTGCACTAAGCTTATTAGGAATGTTTTAGATCACAAATTAAGTCCTTTAGGAGAAAAAGGTTGTCACATCTCAGCTATGAAAATGATGCTGACAATAATGGATAGTCCTCTAAAGTGGAACAAAGAGAGAATACTGGTGGTTTCTCCAGATGTCAGAAAAGATCCCCTTCTTATTATCTTTTTACCTTGACTGACTTCAAGCACTAAATTATTGTGTAGCCATTTTAAACATTCTGCATGCTTTAAACAGATCTGTGGGAAAAAACACACATGTACACTCCAACTTGATGAAGAGTGTAAACAGAGAGGAGTCTGACCCTTTCCACTTGCCCTTTTGCCCTTGATGTCTAGAATTTTTTTTCCTAGCTACAACAAAATCAGCATGGATGACAGAAGTAGAAGTATATATTTGCCAAAGGAAAATTGCCCATTCGCAAGTTTCTTCACAGATTCTTTCTGCCTAAGAGTTGCAGAGTTACAAAGTGACTGACTCAGCTACAGCTAAATCTGGAATTATAACTCCAGAAAGGGATATATGATACCTGAGATAACATCAGGGCCAGTCACTGGAACAGCAGTACTCTTCCTACACCTCCTCCTCATTTTGTAGCAATGCCGTATATACACAGAAGCAATACAGAAACCTCGAGTTTAACCCTGCTGACAGAAAGTAGAGATGTAGAAAGCTCTGCTGTCAGTCAGTGCAAGTGCTTGTTTTGTTACCACCTCCTCACAATCTGATTGATCTTGGAAATTGTGGCCAGTCTTCCTAACTCATTTGCCTGCTTCATATCGCTCTGCAAAACAGGACCTCACTCTCTTTCAAGTCTCATTGTAACAACAGTTCCTTTCACTATGCAGGACAGACAGCACCTGTATGGAATTCCTTGCTTCAGAATGGTTTGCATGCTAGAAGCTAATATGTGCCAAAAAAAGAAACCTGACAACTTTGTGAAAGAATAATACTACACAGTCTATTAACACCAGGACACCACATCAGGGTGACTGCAGTGAATTGCTGAAGGTCTGAAAAGTACTCTGGGGAAATGTTTCTACACCTGCTCCTTATACTTTTCTTCCCTCATAAGTGACTGGCTGTCCTTTGAAACAGAATACTGTGTTTGACGGGCCCTTGGTTTGACTGGGGCCAGTTCCTTTTCCCCTGTGTTTTTTTGAACTGTTTCTTATCATTACCAATAAAAACAGAATTAAAATAAGTGAAAACTTGAGCTGCAAACTGTTCTATAATTAATTACTGTTCCTATAATTAATTACTGTTCCATTTCTCTTCCCTGATTAGTAGTTTATGTATAAAACTGTCACAATTTTTTTTTTCTGAGATATTAAGTGCTCCACAACTGCTTGCTTAAGTGACACATATGCCCAGCAGCTACAAGGAATTCCAGTCTGATTCTCACATCTAAGTGCTATTCCTGCAGAAACAAAAAAAAAATACAATTGTAAAATACTTCGTTGTTGTTGTTCAGATAGATGTATGTCTAATTTTTCTGAATCTGCCTTAAAATTGAATGTAAAACTTTAGGAATCACAGATCAGAGGTTTAGCTTATTTTCCTCTTGAGAAGGTGGGCAGGCTGTAATGGCCCTCTTTGAAACATCTTCTATCCATTCAGATTTTCTATTTGTTCACTCTACTTCTAACACCTTTGTGGTTTGTTCACAGAGTGAAGACTTGGAAGAGATCTGCAATTCAATGAAATGTCTAGGAGTATAAAAAACTGTTACATTTTGAAAAATCCTAATCTGCCTTTTTTTTTTTTTAATTCAAATACCACTTTTTTTTCCTTTTTTTAACTCTACAAAAGTAGACTGGAAATGTTTTTCTCTAATAAGCTTTTTCAAATTTTTTTTCCTGATCCACATTGCCTACAGCAATATACTACCTTGAAGATCTGAAGAGGCATAGCAGAGATCGAAGACTGGATCTCAGTGGACTAAGAGTCTGGGCTTTGATAGAACTGACATAATGAATGGGTATGTCTCTACAGATGGGTACTCATTTGCAGTAAATATACAATGTACTGGTGTGGTTTTTGCAACTGTTTTGCAAGAGCAGGATCTCTCAGTAAATAGAGAAAAGAATTACATTCTTGGAACGCTGTATCAGTAGTGCTCATACTAACAACAAAAATGCAAAATCAAAACAACCAAACTGCTTCTTCATATTTACGAATCCTTGCTAAGTGGATCAGCATGACTTTGTCATAATTTCCCACTAATTTCATGCTTCTATTTTAAGTAGTCTGAAAGAAAGAAGAGTGGGTACACCCCATGACTGTAGGGAATCATAATTTCAAACAGAAAAAGCACTTAATAATTTCATTCATCTTTTCCTAGGCAGTCACACATGACAAACACAGTGACAGCAATGTGTGGACCTTTTTCATGATAACTAGTTTCTTGCTGTTAACTGCTTCAAAATGTTGGGATGGAGCTTCCTAAATTATTATCAGAATAATTAAGGACATAAAACTAGTGGGAAGTGATACTGTTCTGAGCATTTCAGAGACCCATAATGATCTGTTAAAATCAGAGAACCTGTTTGGTTGGAAAATACCACTGAGACCATGGAGTCCAACCTATGATCAACCACCGCCATGTCAACTAGACCACAGCACTAAGTGCAACATCCACTCTATCCTTAAATGCCTCCAGGGACCGTGACTCCACCACCTCCTTGGGCAGCCCTTCCAATGTCTAACCATCTTTCTGTAAAGAAATTCCTCCTAATGTCCCATCTAAACCCCCCAGGGCCCAGCTTGGGGCTGTCTANCCAAGAGTGCACCTGTCCAATCTGTGGGCTGCCAGCTTTTCCAGAAGAATGCTGTGGAAGAATGTCAAAGACTTTGCTGAAATCTAAGTAGACATATCCAAAGCTTTTCCCTCATGCTCTAGGCAGATCACCTGGTCATAAAAGATCAGTTTTGTCAATCAGGACCTGCTTCTGGGCCTGATACCTTGGTTGTCCTGTATGTGCTGTGTGTTCACACACAAGATGATCTGCTTCATAACCTTGCCAGGCACTTAGGTCAGGCTGACAGGCCTGTAGTTCCCCAGATCCTCCTTCCAATACTTTTTATGTATGTGTGTCACCTTGGCACCTCCCTGGTGAGCCAGAACTGTTGATAAATGACTAAGAGAGGTGCTTAGTGAACTTTTCCACCAACTCCGTTGGCACCCTAGGATGGTTCCCATCTAGTCCCATAGTCTTGTGAGCATCTAATTGACACAGCAAGTCAGTAATCCCTCTTGGAATTCTCCATCCCTGTCTACTAGCTCAGGAGGCCAATTGTCCTGAGAACAACCTTACCGTTGACAACTGAGGTAAAGAAGGTGTTAAATACTTCAGGCTTCTCCTCGTTTTCAGTGACTATATGCCCCCCATGTACAATAAAGAATAGAAGTTTTCCTCGGTCTGCTTTCTCTTAATATATTTATAAAAACACCTTTTATTATCCTTTATAGAAGCGACCAGATTAAGTTCTAAATGAACATTACCTCTTTAATTTTCTTTCTACATGACTTAATGACATACTTAAACACTTCCTGATTTGCCTCTTCCTTTTTTCCACAGGTCATATACTTTTTTGACTTGAGTTCCTGTGAAACTCCCTGACCAGCCAGGCCCATTTTCTTCCCCACTTGCTTGTCTTTGAGCCCATAGGAATGACCTTCTCTTGCATCTTCAAGATTCAATTCTTAGAGTACATCCAGCCTTTCTGACACTTTAAGAGTTGCTTCCCAAGGGACTATCCAAACCAGTGTCCTGAATAGGCCAAAATCTGCCTTCTGGAAGTTCAGGGTAGGGGTTTGGTTGTGCTCCCCCTCCCTACATCATGAAGTATTGAAAACTATTATATTTTGATGTCTGTTCCCAAGATGGCCACCAACCACCACACCTTCTTCCAGCCCTTTTCTGTTTACAAACAGCAGGTCTAGTGGGACACCACCAGCTGCAAGAGAAAGTTCTCCTCCACACACTCCAGGAACCCCCTAGACATCTTCCTTCCTATTGTGTTGAGTTTTCAGAAGACATCCAGCAGGTTAAAATCTCCCACAAGA
>VYZS01022659.1:5014-25431 GCA_013400695.1 Neodrepanis coruscans
TAATGCTGACCTGTGACTCAGTTTCTTCTGGGCACACTGGGAGATTTGGACTCTGTTGCTGTGGCCAAAGCTCTGTTTCAGTGCCAGCATTGACCTGTGGTGGGGAAACCCTGATGTACAACCTTCCCAACAAAGGAGAAGTCAGTGAGACGAGGTGGAGGGGCTGCTGAGCTCCTGATGGACTGAGAGGAATTATTGGAGTGGTTCATCCCTCACATCAGCAAGGAACCAGGATGCTTGGCTGGACTGGGGCCTCTGTGTTTGTGCAAAATGACTAATAAAAGTGCTGTCTGTAATGTGGGAACACAGAGATTCATGGAAAAGTACACACACTTGAAAATCCTCATTCCTTATCCTTCCTTTTCCAAGGCTACTTTGATAAGGTGATTTCTTTTTTTTTCCTCCAGAGTTTTGCTAAGGTTTGTGAGGTATCCCCTTTCAGGGAGGCCGTCTGACACTCAGAGCATCACCCTGCTCCATTGTTTCCAGGATGAAACTTTTGTGCCCTTGGTTGAGCTCATGCCCTCGGGCCCCGTGCAGATCGTTCTTCCTGCAATTAGTATTCATGGTTAGCTAAGCAGAACTTCTACAACACATCTTGGCTGCTTTGAAGGTTAAGTTACATGGTTTCAAAGTGGCCAGAGGAAAGATTCCTATAGGAAGAAGATATTTGGGAATACCATTGTCTTCTTGTGTAATGCTTGAATTTCAGGTAGGATTTCCTTGCCATTTATTCAGTGCTTTCCAATTTAACACACAATAAAGTGGGACAGCCAGCAAGAACAGAGTGGTTTTAAATTTTCCACTGAATTTTGGTCTATGTTTCCAATGTCTTCCTTGGATTTGAGAGAAGAGGTGGCATTTTCATTTCTTCAGAAAATTTGCTTGTGTGATTCTTAAAGTTTCGCATTTTTGCAGATAGAGCAAACACTTTATTTTATAATACTCTGTCTTCATAGAATTATAGAATGGTTTGGGCTGGAAAGGACCTTAAGAAAATGTTCTGAATGATGATGAAATGGCCACAAGCTGCATAAATGCATCCTTTGCTAAAAATATCTCCAGGTCAAACCATCTGCTTGTGTCTCCTATGAAGGCAACCTGAGAGAAAAGAAGGCTCCAGGGGGACCCTAGAAGCTCTTCCAGTAAAGGTACCTTTAGGTAAAGGGGCTCTAAGAGGGCTGGAGAGGGACTCTGACAAGGGCCTGGAATGGCAGGACAAGGGGGAATGGCTTCAAACTGCCAGAGAGCAGGGTTAGATGGGATATTGGGAAGGAATTGTTCCCTCTGAGGGTGGTGAGGCTCTGGCACAGGCTGCCCAGAGAAGCTGTGGCTGCCACATCCCTGGAAGTGTCCAAGGCCAGGTTGGACGGGGCTTGGAGCAATGTGGGATAGTGGAAGGTGTCCCTGTCCATGGCAGGGGATGGAACTGGATAGTCTTTAAAGTCTCTTCCAACTTAAAGTATTTTATGATTCTATATATTTGTTTTCCCTTGTTCAAGTTTTATTTGGAGAAATTTATTCATCAGCCTCTTTATACTGCAATATTTATGCCAAACTTGGGATGACCTCCAGCTCCTGCAGGCACCATAGCACCCACTCTCTGCCTTGGACCCTCAGCTCAGCAGCTTCTTGGGAAATTTTGCTATACACAAGTATAGAAGTTTTTTCTATACATGAGTAGCTTGTGAATTGCACAGTGAATGTTGTTTGATGTAATGTACACACTTGCTGCTGAACACAAATATTAGGCAAATGACACCAAATACTTTATCCCTGTGTGGCTGGAACCAGGAGATTCTCTGTCAAATAAAATTTTGCCATGATACCATGAGCCAACTACTCTTTTCTTACTGGTTTGCACTCTGTTATTCACTGGTTACTCTTACTCCCTGTTCCAGAGATAACTGCTTTTCAAGAACATCACTTTTATTATACCATTTGATCTTGGACTTCTTATTCAAGAAACGCTTGAAATCAACATTTATGGAATTGTCCTAAAAAATGTTGAATGATTTGGGTGTTCTTTGGGCTGAGAAGAGCAATAACCATTGTTGGCAGCACAGCCTCTTAATTACAGTCTCTGGGTTTGGGAAAGGTTCTCTAACTGTAAAACAATTTTTTGCTGCCGTGCTTGAAATCATTTCTGAAATAAATTGTTTTATTGGATCAAATTATTGGGATATTTAATTTTGGCTGGGGCCTGTCAGTCTGTAAATGGCTCTCAAGAAAACTTTGTTCTCTTAACAGATGAACTTTTAAGAAGAGATTATTCTATTGGCCTGTGTGGTAAAGGCAAAAGGATAGTTTACCTGGCAGGTTTTGAATGGAGAGTTATGAGTTAGTTCCCTGTGACCAAAATACCACAGTGTATCACAGGTGATCACTTTTTCTAATGTAAATCATTTAACATCAGTAATTTTCCTCAGTTGCCAATGCCATTAGTTATTTTAGAGGTAAAAAAAATTAGGATGTTTTACTTACCTTTTTTTTTTAAATTTTGCTGGCTACCCATAGCTTAACTTAATGATTTGTATAAGTGATAGTAATTGCTGAAACTACAGTTGAGTATTATTAGCTATAAAATGAACATGGTTATATGTCCAACACAACTAGCAAGGAACAGAAATGCAGTTGTATCCAAGAGAAAATAATTACAGCAATAATCAGTGTAATTCATGATAATGGCTGAATTGAATTTCACACCATAGCTCCAAGCACTTACATTTAATGAATGTAGTTTGTGCTTGTTTACTAAAAAGGTTTTTAGCAGAAAATCGATAATGTAACTTCAGTGTTTCTAATTGCAAATGCAATTTTTTTAAAAAGTAGTGGTTCAATAAGGATTTTGTAGGGAAAATTAAGGTATGTGAGTGCAGCAAATGCTGTTACTTTAATTAGGCTACCTGTACATTAGTGGTCTAGTTCCTTAATATTTATTTATTACTACATATTGATTAGAATTCGTTTGCATTCCATTTTAAGACCAGCTAATGTAATGAACATTGAAACTTTTCAGTAAGCGTTGGCTGTGACTAAGCATATCACTTTATAATGGGACTGTCCTCACAAAGAGGTGTTTTTGCCTTAAAAGCATTATCATACAAGCAAGGAAATACAGGCTGGTCTGCAGAGGTGCTTTCTACATGGTGAACACAAAAGAGTTCATGTGGAATAGCAGACTGAATAAAGTGGTTGGCACTTGGTGGTGTAATTATAATTGCTTAATTAGCCCAAGAGTATTCTTGGCCTCATTTGTGGTGAGGAAAACTGCTGGTTTTTAACACGACAAGGAAGCTGAGGAATGTAATGGCAAGTGAAGATTTCAGTTCCTCAGCCTCATGATCTGTGCTGGGGTCTCCTGGAGTTTCAGAGAGGGATGGAGGTGGTGAGTAGAGGTTGTTGAGAGATACAACTCTAACAAAAATAACTATAAATAACCCTGGAGACAGATTTATAGGAATAAACCCCACAGTCTTGCTTTTACTAAAGTTAATAGCAAATCTGTTAACTGGTGGGGCATGATGATTTGTATATGTCTGAGGCTGGGGAGTGCAAAGGAGTGGAAGGGAAGGCAGAACATTTAGAAAAGGAGCTCTCAGAACTGGGTTTTCTGGAGCTCAGCTACATGCAAACACAAGTTGCTTTTACCAGTAAGTTCTTTTTTTTTTGCTCTTGAATTCATAGGCCTAAGTACTACAAGGGGATGGGGGAAGAACTGTGAATCCCTCCTGAACTTTCTCATACAATTAATTGAAGCATCTTTATAGTCTCTAGGGATGGTCTTTCATGTGCTAAAATCATGGCTGGAAGAGATGTTTTGTCTTAAAATCATAGAATCACAGAATGGTCTGGGTTGGAAGGGACCTTTACAGGTCATTTCATCCAATCTTCCTGCCATGGGTGGAGACATCTTCACATCGATGAGGAGAAAGTCATTAAGTCATGGATCTTCCAACCCCAAGGTGGTATCACAGCTGGAGGGATACCACTGCCCAACCAAGGGTAATAATATTGTAACTGGACTTAAATTGTGGCAGCAAATTAAGTGCAATTCACCAGGAAAATATTAAGCATAAGGGTTTTAAAAAAAATAAACCCAGATCACTCAAGATTTGTGCTCTGATTATTTTTTGCAGCTACCTGCCCTCGGTGCTAGAACCGACGTTGCATTTTCTGCTGGGTTCAGCAAGGCATTTTACTCTACAAAAACAACTACCTCCTTTCCAACCAATGATTACTTGTAATTATGCTTTCCCCTGCTATTATTCTAATAGACTGTCATGCTGCACAGAGGAGGCGTTTGGAGGCTGCTTTTATGGATGGACTGTTGGAACACTTAATATAGCTCTATTTTTGAATTATCAGGTTCTATCCTTTTGAAGTCTGTGTTAGTGGAACTCCTATTTATGAAATGTGCTGTGCTTAAAGGTTTGCTATTGATGAAGAGGTCCAACAGAGGCCTTTATCATAAGTACTGTAGCATTCTCCCCGAGAAATAAATAGCCTTGCTAAAAGGTATGTTGTGTACCAAGGTTGCAAATTATCAGCCAAGCACCTTATAACTGTATACTTCAAAAATCCCTTTCTGTTTTCTGTTTTCTGTTTTCTGTTTGTTCTCCTTTTCCACAACATGAGCAGTGTTTCTAAAAACACATAAGGAAAAAGAAAACCCCAGAAACCCAATCTGTTAGATCTTTAATTGGGCAGCATGTCCACAATGTAACTCTTTAATATACACCTTTATCTTGGCAGAAGGTGCTGTGTGTCATGACACGTGTGTCATTCCCTGCACACTGTGAGTTTTGAGTGACTCCAATCAACGACTTATTTCAGAATTCCGTCACTGTGGCAGCCACACCACTGCTTCCAAAGCTTTGAGATGAGAATTACTACCCAATTATTTAGGAAATGAGAACCATGTCATACATACAGAAAAGAAGGAAAAAAAATCGTATTTTTTTACTTTCTAAATGTTTACAGTCGAAGTCCAGGAAGGAGGGAACTTTGCACCTCCATTTTCATTTTGGGCTGAAATTACTGGGAATTCAGCCATGCAAGATACTGCCTGTTCTTTCTCCCTCTTAAATTTTCTCCTGAACTATCTCTTTAATTCTGTTACTTGCCAATGCTCCATAGCTTGAGCTCTTTGGACCTAAAGCCAAAGTGTGCTGATGGTACATCGATTTCTCTGTCTGGTAAAGTTGTACCCTGGTTTAAGAGCAGAATAAACAAGAAGAACACTATGTCAATAGAATTTATTTCAAAAATCAAAAGGAAATATTTTTTTTATTATTTACTTTTCTATTATCACCATACACTCCCCTCTCTGAACGTTACTACATCCAGACATACCTTTGCTCTCCTTGGGCTCATTCTTAGGCTGTGTTTGCAGGCCTGCAGTGTGTGCCAGGACTGAGGACCAGAGTTTCCAGTATGCTGCCAATCCTGGGACTGACAAGACACACAGAATGTTGGGATCTATCCCACCAGGTGGGATGATCCTGAGAGGGCAAGGTGTGGGGAACAAGGCAAGAAGGTCTGGAAGGGGAAGGGTCTGGAGCAAAAGTCTGATGGGAAGCAGGTGAGGGAGATGGGGGGGCTCAGTCTGGAGAAAAAGAGGCTCAGGAGGATTCTTCTTGCTCTCTACAACTCCCTGAAAGTGTGGAGCCAGGTGAAGGTTGGTCTTGTCTCCCAAATAAAAATCATTAGGACAAGAGGAAATGGCCTCAATTTACACCAGGGAGGGTTTAGACTGGGGATTAAGAAAAATTTCTTCACAGAAAGGGTGGCCAAGCATTAGAATAGGCTGCCCAGGCAAGTGGTGGAGTCACCGTCCCTGGAGGGATTTAAAAATCATGTAGATGTGGCACTTGGGGACACGGGTTAGTGGTGGGCTTGGCTGCGCTGCATTAATGGTTGGACTCAATGACCTTGGAGGGCTTTTACAAACTAAACCATTCTGTAACTCTATGATTTTATGACAAGAGCAGCACAGAGGAAATGAGTGGGTGCATGAAAATGCAAATGCAGTGGAGGGTGCCTGGTGGAAGGGGTTTACCTTCAACACAATAAATAAGGCGAGTCTTGCTCTAAAGCGTTTGTCTGGAGTTTCTCGTTTGGAACTGCAATGTGTCAGAACCCTGACTTTGTACTCCCACATTCATCTTTGCTTATGTATTTTACTATTACCGATAGCTTTCCCCTTAAGCCTGTCTATTTGCTCGTAGATTTGACAGATGACAGCTCCTCTTTGGGATGTTAGATGGCGTTTGTATGGCTATGATGCCAGGAGCGTTCTGAGCGCTGGTGTTGCATATTTATTGATCTCCATATTCCCAATAATCTGATGCACGTCACATTTGACAACATTATGTGGAGAGGTCAGCTGTATGGGGCTAATGAAACTGTTTCAAAGATGGATGTTGTTTTCCACAACATTAACCTTGCAAATAGCTGTCACTAGTGCATTTCACTATGGGGCTTGGCGTTTGAGAACCTCCCTTTTTTTATTGTTGATGTTAACATTAAACAAAACCTGGAGCCATTAAATCTCGGTATTTATATACAATAGAAAACATGGACGACATGGCATCACTCCAAATGAAAATCTTATTAACAGCACACGGTGCTTGTGGCAAAGTCCTGAACAATCTGAAAATTGGTCTGGCTGTCTGAAATGTTTGACAGATTAGCTAAGGATGATGTAAAAGGACTGAACAGGGAACAGCTGAATTCTAAGGATTAAAGTGGCAAATAGAAAACTCTGATGTAATCAAAAAGCGCATTGCACTTTCATATTTTACTGCAATATTGCTCTGCTCACCAGGAGCTTATTACATCCAGGGCAATATAAAATTTAGATTACCTTTTTGTTTTAAAATTATTTCACCAGCATGTATAGTGTTACGAGGAAGCCCTCAGTTTTTGAAAGGTCTCTTTAAGTTCTTTTTTCCTTAAAAAGTACTGGTACAGTGATTTAAATATTTAATTGTAGATTGTTTGCTGTCATGCTAAGGCACTTCAAAACAGGAGTCCTAAGGGCAATAAAAATACTCCTTGGAGGCTCCTTTTCCATATTATAGTGTTTGAGAACAGTTGTAGTAACTCTTTTTTGATGTCATACTGCATCTTTTGTAATGTAAAATTTGCACATACTTACAAAGCACAATTCCAAATATGATTTTGATAGGCAAGCAGTTTAGAAATGCTTGTGTTGGTCATCTGAGCTGTGAAGTACCACATATATTTACAGTGTCTTCTGGGACTTCAGGGCTTTTGAAGTGAGAAGGGAAAAAAAACCCCAACCCTCATCCTGCTCTGGAAACCCATGATTGCATTTTAATATTTTAAAGTGCAGTGGGCAAATGCTAGTATAAAGCCCATTCACAACGGCTGAGATTCTGACCCGTGCACAGAGGTGAGTAAAGGTCAGATGAGTGTGATAAGACCAGCTGAACATGCCCTCACAAGGTCGTTAAGGTGATGTGAGCACTGTCTCTGTGGAGCTATAGGTACTACAGCTGCTCTGCTGCCTGCCCTGCTCACCAGCTGTTGGTGCAGTCCTCGAACATCAGGCAATAGTTCTGTTATTTAAACTTCTTTTGGTAAGATGATGAACATGCATCCAGGCTCTCCCTGCAGTTGAGACCTGCCCCTGTGAAAGATCATGGTAAAAGCACCAGAAGGACATCTCCTAGTTGAGCTTAATGAGCTTCAGATCATGTTCTTAGATCATAGAATCATAGCCTGCCCTGGGTTGGAAGGGACCTTAAAGCTCATCCAGTTCCACCCCCTGCCATGGGCAGTGACACCTTCCACTATCCCAGTTTGCTCCAAGCCCTGTCCAACCTGGCCTTGGACACTTGCAGGAATGGGGCAGCCACAGCTTCTCTGGGCAACTGTGCCAGGGCCTCCCCACCCTGTCCACCACCCTGGATTTCTTCCCAATATCCCATCTAACCCTGCCCTTTGTCAATGAGAAGCCATTCTCCCTTGTCCTGCCATTCCATGCCTCTCTCCAGCTCTCTTGTATCTCCCTTTAGGTACTGCAAGATGCTATGAAGTCTCCAAGGATCCTCCCTCCCCCTCAGATTAAAGGGTAAAAATGGTTGACAGGGAAGGAAAAGACCTAAGGGTGGGAGGAAGCTCTGGGGGGCAGCACATGGATCAGGCTGAGAGCTGCTGCTGTCTGGAGGCATCTCGTGCCCATAGATCTAGAACAGCTAAGGTGGATGCTTGATTTTTAAACAAAAAAGTCAATGAAGTAGCAATTATCCCAGTAAACTACAACACTATCTGTCTCTCTAGAAACTTCCAGACAACATGTTCTTCAGGCTCATTTTGGGAAATATCTCAAGACATGGTCAGAAAGGAAAAGGAATGCACTTGTAATTTCATATTTATTTTATAGCACAGGTTCTAATATGCAATTTGCCTCTAAAAAATTTGTTAAGAGAGCAAGTATTCACAAGTCATAAAAAGAAGGTCTCTCCCCTCAATTTCTGGCAGTTTCTTTGGTGTCTGCATTATTTATTTAGTGATTTAGCATAAGGTCATGGAGAATTTTTCCAGAAGTAGAATCCAATGCCAAGTGAATGTTGTAGGGGGAGTTAAAACAGATGATTTATATTTATAACATCACTTAGTAATGCTTAACGTTGTTAATTGAAAAAACATCCTCCTGTAATAATTCTCAGGTTACACGGTATCATTATCACATAAAGTTGAGCAAAAATGTAATAAATACCCTTCTATAACCTGATTTCCAATATACTAAGCTCACATGCAATAAAATATTAAGTGCTCACCAAAAATGAACCAACAGAAAACCCCCATTTTTTACTGAAAAAGCTAATGAACTATGATTTCTTTTTATTTGTCTTTTGGGTTTAAAGCCCTCAGACCTAATTTTCAAGCTCTTTTCTTAATCTAGGAGAGCCGGTTTATTTTCTAAAGAAAATACGGAGAAGTCAGCAGAGCCTCTCACAAGTACAAAGGCTCCAGGAGCTTGGACTTTAAGATTTTGAATGATTAATTTTGAGCGGTTATGGTACAAGTGGCTTTAACTGTCAGCAATGCTTTGGGATTTATTAAAAAAAATCTAATCTTTTTTTAAGATATGAAATTAATGCATGGGTCTCCTTGTAAAAATACACATTTCTGCACGTAGGGGGATGATGCTGCCACACTGATGAATCTGTCCAATGCTCCCAAACTATCCTGAGTTTTGGATCAAGGACTCCTCTTCTTTACCATGAGGTATAAATTCCACAGCTTTGCAGCTGGAGCCTGGAGATCTCCCTGCATGGTTTGGGCAGGGTGTTTGTGTTGGCAATAGCACACAGGGGTAGGGCATGGTCAGAATTACTGCTCAGGTGTGAAGGGTCAGGTCTCTGTTTTCAGATGGGTCCATCCTGGAGCAAGGCTGAGAGTTGTAGCTCTGTCTATAACAAGGTGCTGTAATGCTCTGCCACTTCATCCTCAAAGACAGAAATATCTGACCTTAATATCACTAATGTCTTCAAAATAGTGCTTAATTGGGACTTTCAGGGGTGGAATGAGTCTAGTTCTAGACCTCTGGACAGAATCAAATTTATTCCTTAGGGAAGCTCATTTTTGCCTCAGAACTGCAAAGTGCTGTGCACTCTACCCTGATTGTTCAGTAACTTGCAGAAATGAGCCCATATAAAGCATTAAAGAACTTCAGGGCTCTGTATTCAATTGTATGGAGTTAGAGAGAGAGGGGAGATGTGAATAGCAGCCACAGGACCCAGGCCACAGTCCTGAATTAATGGGAATCTCTAGGCAGAAGCTCCTACCTGCTGAGAGAAGTGGAAGTGCTACTGAGGTGAGCTTTGCAGGGTCCTTGAAACCCAAAACTTGTTCATAAAGGCAGGATTCATTAGTTGCTTGTCTAAAAAATGAGGTGGAAACTGTTATTTATGCTCATGAACAACTGTGTGAACCCTGCTCTTTGCAATTTCCCCTTGGCATCATCTCAAGGATGCCTATCCACTCACAGATGCTCAGATCTGCTGGAGAATTTTCTCCTGGGCCTTTGCTTAGGAGATAAGGATTAGGACTTAGCGGTCAGGTATAGTCAGAGCATAGGCTGGTTCCATCTCTGATGGAAGAGGATGTTCTCACTTTGTTGTGTCAGGGAATCAGGAATGAATTGGATGTTAGGAAAAATTTCTTCCCTGAAAGAGTGGTTGAGCATTCGAACAGGCTGCTCAGGGCAGTGATGGAGTCCCCATCCCTGGAGGGATTTAAAAGCTGTGTGGATGTGGCACTTGGGGACTGAATTTAGTGGTGGCTTTGGCAGTGCTGGGGGAACAGTTGGACTTGATGGTCTTAGAGAGCTTTTCCAACCTAAATGACTCCATGATTCTACGGATATTACTTCTGAAATGTTTACTACCGATGGGTGAGGGCAGCAAACTTTAAACAGCCTTTTAGAAGGGAACAAGTAGAGAATGGGAAGACTCCCTCTTCACACCTGTGAGCACAACCCTGTGTAAGAACAGCTTCTGCCAGCTCCAAGCTCAGCAGAGAACAAAAGTGAATCCCAAATGTGGTCTTCAAAGGAGGTGTGAGGCACAGAGGGAGTGTGGCAGAAGCACTAGTGGAAGTGGGTTGGTGGTGTGGATGCTGCCAGCAGTGGTTGTGTGTTGTGGCTGTTGGGATGTGTGCACCCTGCTGTGCTTGAAAGCTGGAATTAATTGCAGTTCACCAGCCAAGTGTTAATGCTGAGGAGGAGGAAGGAGAAAAGAGGGAGGCAGGAGATTATGGGAGATATCTGCACACGTTCCCTTTCCAAAGAGCTTGGTTTTAAAAACCGA
The DNA here is from genome assembly GCA_013400695.1 of Neodrepanis coruscans. NCBI lineage: Eukaryota > Metazoa > Chordata > Aves > Passeriformes > Philepittidae > Neodrepanis > Neodrepanis coruscans. The sequence continues at coordinate 15,859 of VYZS01022659.1, forward strand.
GACCCTGTAAAAGGGACAATATAATGCAAAGGATTACAGCATTAGCTTTCTGGTGGTGCTTTTGTTGCTCTGATTGCACTGATGGTTGGATCTACATGTGCAGTGGGTGCTCTTAGGCACCTGGAAGTCCACTCTGATGAGCACAATGAGATAAAACAGGAGATGCAGAGAGATGCCTGTCCTGCCACAAACTTGTTGGCCAGGATGGGACCTGGGTGTGCACAGCTGAGCAGGTTGGAGCCATGGCTGGCAATGGTTCCAGTGCCCCCAGGATGGGTTCACTCTGAAACCCACTGGAAGCAGATCAGGGCTTCCCAATCACCTTCCTCCTGCCATGGAAATGCAAAACATTTGTGCATTACTGGTTTGGTTTCACAATATTGCAACCTGTTTATAGTTAGCAATTGCAGCAAACGGGCTCTTAAATGCAGGTTAAAGGCCTTGATGAAATACAGAACACCTCAAAGAGACAACCTAAATTTTTGCCATTTTAAACTGCATGGCTGGCATGCTAGAGCAGCCACCCAGGTTAATGAGCCACGAGTTTAAATAGCAATTGAAGAAGTCGGTTATAAATATAGAGCAGTTTGCTTTTTGCCTTCCTGTTGCTTTCCCAGGCTTCTGAAGGCCTTCCACTGATGGAGAGCTTTTAATTTCACATTTTGGCCCCCACCACAGGTGATAAACAAAGGTTTCCCATTGCTATGACTCGGGTCAGTGCTGTAGCCTTAACGTCAATCCTGCTGCCTGTAATTACACACAAAAGGTTACCGGGATCCACGGCTAATTTGCAGCCTCTGTTTAGCAGAATTTAATAGCAGGTATTACTGGTGCAGCAGTAATTAAGGACCTTTGTCAATAAGACGGAATAGATGGGCACACTTTGTTGTAATCATTGGACTTTTGAGAACCCAGAGGAGTGAAAAGCAGTGAGAGGAGCAATCCATTTCACGAATAACATGGCTGTCCTTTCACCCCCCCACTCCCCCCCGCCTCCTGAAACCAGCAATGGAATAATAATTCCCCCAAGCAATGAAAGTACAGGAATAAAAGTACTTACCCTCCAGCCTGTGATTTTTTTTTTTTAACTTTTTATTTACTCTACTGTGCTTTTTATTTGCTTCGGGCTGCATTTGATGAAGTATTGTTTAAACAGTGCCGAGCAAAATGGATATAGGGAGATGGAAAATAGAAAGAGGAGGAATTTTAACCAGGTGGATATATGCATTTGCCTTTAAGGTGGATGGCGTTGGGTTTATCAATTATTTCCTTTGGATTTTTAAAAAAGAGAAAGAAATGACAAAAACAAGTGGCTCGGTGAAGAGGTGGAGAGAGTCATTTAGAGCTGTCTCTGCACAGAGCCGTTCAGCTGTAAATGGGTCGCAAACAACAAGCGAGAAGTGAACTTGGTGTAGCATTGTCACCCCCTCTTGTCCCCCCCCCTCCCTCACTAATGTACCAGTGAATGGGCTGGCACCGGGCTGAGAGCCCCGGCACACACACGCACACACAGGCTGGCCCAGGGTGCCGGGCTGGGGGAGAGGGGAGGCTGGTATGACACAATTCAAAGAGTGCTTTAAGGTGTACACTCCTTTCAGTAATTGGTGAAGAAGCTGCATTTCACTCACTGCTTTTAATAGCGGTTTGAGTACTGGCTCTTTATGAAGGCTCTCTTTTTTAAAGCAGCTTTAACTATACCCTTTCTGTCAGTAATGTCTGAAAAACTTCTACCTTTAATCATTCCTAGATCAGGCAGCAAACAAGCAGCTCCTTTTCCTTTTTCAATTACGTGCTGGATATTCAGCACACATATAAAAAAGGAAAAAAAAAAAGAGGCATCTTGAGCCTATCATGTATTAAATGCAGCTCTTTGCTGCTGCATTAAAATAACACTGAGGATCTGGCTTCAGCCAACAAAAGCCAGAAATATAAAGTTAAAGCTGCAGTCCTCTTTTTTATCCTCTCCATTGTGAGAAGGCATTGTAGCACTCTTAAAACAGTGGGACATTTTTCCATACCTATAGGTGATGATACTTTGCTAAGAGATCCTGACCTTTCTAATTCTAAGACCCACAGCAAATTTTTTATGACATCTTATGGATGGGCAATGCTTGGTGCTGTTCCTGTGAGGTGTTGCCTTTTTTTTTTCCCCCCTTCACTGCTATTTCAAAAAGGGAGCCAGGGAACAACAATCTGTTGCTTTGGCTGAGTTTGTTTTGAAGGTCTCCACTTTGATGAAGGTCCCCATATCGATGCTGTTAATTATATAAGAAGATGAGGTGGGTGGTCCTTAGACGACATTTCCCCTCAATAAAAAGAAGGGATCACTTCATGGAAAGTCTGGGATGAAAATATGAAGGAGACTGAAGGTCAGGATTGGTGTGACCAGGAGAATCATGAGAGAATTACAAGGGTTCAGTTGAAGACATCCCTGCTTATTGCAGCATGGTTGGACTAGATGACCTTTAAAAGACTCTTCCAACACAAACTATTTTATGATTCTGTGTTGGTGATCCTTGAAACAGGTTGGATGGGGCTTGGATCAACCTCCCCTAGTGCAAGGTGTCCCTGCCTCCTGCCCATGGAACAGCCATGTCCAGCTTTAATGTCCCTTCCAATCCAAATTTCTCTGTGATTCTATGATTCAATAATTTGGGGAGTTTAAAGCTGTCAGACTCAAATGTAGTAGTTGCATTGGTGGACTTGTGATCCTTTTAGTAAAATGTGGGAAAATGGTCACGGCTGCAGGATGGAATGAAAAAACCCCCAACATTTCTTGAAGGACACAGGGATCATAATTTCACAGGCAAATATAGAAGGGATGAGTACTCTGAGCTACTGATGTTTTAGTGTTTTCATACAATTCTCCCATTAAGCCAATCCTCAAGTCAGCCCAGTGCTCACTGGCAGAGCTCAGCTGAGCCCAGCTGAAGATCCAGTCTGTTGTTTTGGATTCAGATGATGGGTCTGAGGAAGTAAGCAACAATAATCTCATTTTCAAAAAAGAGAACAAGGAATTAATTCTGGATTTCCTATACTGGTGTTAATAGATCTGCTTGCATAAGTGAGCAGCTGATACAATATCAGTTTATGATCTGGCCAAGGGAAACTTAGCAGTAGTTGTGCAGAAAATCTGTGATAGGGCCAGGAATTTTATTCAGTATTTTCGAGTCAGTAGTGTGGTGTCATGGATCATATTTCTTCCAATAGAAGATCAACAAGTGATGGAAAATGCAGGGGAAATTCTGGAATGTGCTAGAGAGAAGGGAAAAGAGGATGGATACAGCCTTTTGGTGGATTTAGTTGGCAACAGTGTCTTACAGTCTCCTGTAGGAGAGGGTGACATGCTTGATGGAATGGAAATAAAATCTGAAGAAAAACTGTATTTCATAACAGCTGTGATGACACCAAGGTGGAGAAACATATAAGGAGTTTCCCTTCTGATCAATGCTGGTTTAGTCTGTAATAGATAAAAATGAAGAGATAATGTCAATGGAGGAGAATGTTATTTCAGGATAATGGTGTTCTACTGCTACCCAAATGTCCAAGGCTAATCCAGGACATTTATTTTCCAAGCAGGAGCCATTGATCTGGAAGGATATTTACCATTGCTTTGTAGGGCAACCCTGCAGGTAACACACACAGATATGAGATCCTGTGATGGTGAGTTACAGTAGATCAACCAGCTTCTGTGTTGATGTGGATCTAAAGTTCTCTGGGGTGATGACTGTGAGGAAGCTGAAAAAAACAGGGTTTATTTCTGATCTTGAGATGTTGCCACTTAGAGATAATGGAATCTATCTTTCTCATGTGGGCACAAAGGGCAGAACATAGCCAGATGTACCCAAACCTGATCAGAAGGGCAAAGCCAACCTGATCTGTCCCGGACTGTTCTTCTTCTGAAGCTTTATCGGTAGGAGCCAGAAGGCAAAGACTAATATGAAGGTCTGAGGTTCAAAGGTTAGTTATTTTCCTTAAGGGAAAATGTATCTCCTGCAAGAACAGTTGAAGGTTAGTGTTCAATAGGTCACACTCTTTAACCTTTCCTCAGTGCTATTTGGTCATTTGATATCCAAGCCACTTCCCTATAAATGCAAAGCACATGAAATACAATTTCCACAGATTCAAACCTGTATGCTAGAAATGTGACAGAGGAAAGAACAAGGTGGGTTGAATAAACTTGCTTGAGAAATGTTAATTTCAAGATAAATTTGTTTATGGGCCATGAACAATGTCTGATCTCATTCCTCTTTAGTCTCATTCCTCTTCCCCCCTGACTTGCACCTAATAATAGTTGTGAAAGGCAAGAGGCTGGGGCTAATTACACTCCTCCGGCTGAACAGTTCACCCATTGTTCCTCCAGGTGTGTCCCTGTCACATCCCTGGCCTCAACCACCACTGGAGTCCAGTGCAGCATCAACTGAATCCGTAAAACTCACGTTCCCATGTGTTGTACTTCCCTTTCAAGGTGTTGATGTCCTGTTTGCCCCCGTTGCTGTGGGCTGTCCATACTGCAGTGTCCTCAGGCTGGTGTGGTGAATGTGCATATGGATTTATGTGTGTGGATTTATGAATGTGCACTATGTTTTAATGTGAAGTGACCATGAAGTGTGGGCACACAGTCAAGGATCAGCAGGTTGGCTTCTTACTGGAGGAGCAACAGTGGGAAGAACTGAGGCATGTCCTGCTCTAAATTCCATTAGCTAATTTACAAGGATGGTTTGTGTCTAACCATGGAGAAAGATATGGCTCCTTTCTGCAGTGTGCTGGGATCAGAGCTGAGGAGCTGGGGTCACATCTGTCCTGCAACCCACTGGACTTATCCATGCAAGGATTTTTTTTTCCCCAAATCCTGCATTTTTAATATAAATAAAAAACTTGATCTCTGCCACTGGGAAACTGCATCCCATTTTTTTTCCTAACAGAAAAATGGGAATAGGTTTCCTTTAACTAGTGGAAGGGTCTAGACTCTAAAAAAGGTTTTTATTATTGTGTGCCTGGGGTCCTTAGTTTTAGACATTTATCTTGTGGCAAACCAGTAGGGAACTAGAAAGGCAGTATTTTGCAACTCGTAGACCCTCAGCTCTAAATAATGACTCAAAGCTGAAATTGAAGCAGGTGCATCATCTTCTTCATTGTGTCACTTTTAGCACAGACATTATACTTTATGGGCTTCCACTATCCAAATAGTTTGTGCAACGGACCCTAAAAATGGTGATGCATCAATCAATCAGTCAGGCTTTATTGCTTCAACTTTCTTTACAGGAGGCTTATAAGCCATATTATAATGCACGACAAGGAACACAGCAGAATACAAATGCACCGGAATGCAGCACCATTTCTGTGTGCTCCCTCCCTTCGAGGTGTGGAGCTGCACTCCCAGGAATATCCCAGAGCATCAGTCACACTGAGCCAAATGCATCCCTGGTGTAGCCTCATCGATTCCACCCTGCCAGACCAGCTCGGAGGGACAGATTCAGGCAGTTCTGGTGGCTTGCACAGGCTCCTGGGGTGAACAGGGTGCGACATGGTGTTAAAGAGGACTGAAAAGCAGAGTGGTGTGGCTGGGGCTGGTTTTCCTGCCTGTTTGTATCAGAACTGAGGGTCCTTCATCCATCAGTGTGGTGTTTTATGTTCTGGATTTGGGATGTGTGACCTGTACCCTCTGCTCCTGACCCCTGTGGATGTAGCCCACATCAGGATGTCCTTGTGTATTGCAGTTTCTACTGTGAATTGCCAGAGTTCCCTTGGCTGCTTCCAGTGTTTTGGCTCCTTTGATGTGGAAATATCTCATAGCCTTTCCATAAACATTATGTGTGGGCATTAGTTTTGCCATCAGCAAGGACAGATACATCTATAGTGACACTGAAACAAATGCAAATATAGGTATGGCCTCCTTGATGGAAACATGACCAAAATCCAGGAATAATACACTGTTAGTGCAAGTGAACAAGTGGCTTTCTATGGGTTATTACTTGAAAACTTTGCAGTCCAGGCCTCAGGCTCTAATGTAAATATCTTGGTTTGAGACGGCAGTGGTTATGGGAGGTGATTGGATCCATGTTAGAGCTTACATTGGACCCACAGACAAATAAATCTTACCTTGGAGCTGTATGCTGACGTCTGCATAACTTTCTTTTGTTGCCCAGTTCTCATACAGTTGAAAAAAGTAACTTAGAAAAGGTGATTTAGGCAAAAAAGGTGATCATGTTGAGTATCAAAAGAAGTTTTGCACCTGGAAATAAAATTTTGTGGTTTATATTATATAATATAATATGTGCAATACACAATTTGATACTTTATATTCTTTTAAAGAGGACCAAAATTTGTGTGTTGTTGTAATAAAAGTTTTTTGTAAATATGTAACCAGTAATTTACTCTGAAAACCAGAATATTTTCTAATACTTGTCTCTCTCCCAAATACTCATGTTATTTATACCAGCTCACAGAGTTTATTATAGTATTTGTAGTAGAAATCTCTAATTTGATATTTCTCTAGTGAGTTTAATGAGCCTGAAAAGTGACATTTAGAGCTAGTTTTCTCTTTGTGCTTTGAAAAATGAAATACAAGTAGTTATCTGTTAAATGAGATAATTACAGTGCTACTTTGCTAAAGGCACATATTAGTGATTTTTAGCTTGTTTCGCTTAATTAAAGCTTTACAAAATGTAGAGTGCCAACCCGTTAACAGACCTGTTGGAACAGTTTCTGAGATTGTGAAATAAAACCAGTTGTTCTAAACAAGTCACAAAAAGAGATTGATGAAATGGCTGGCAGCTCAGGCATAAATTTAAGCCTTGGCTGCATTAGAGCAAATGTAATAATAGCAGCAAGTAACCCATATTTTTAATTTTCCTGATCTTTCTGCAATAATTATAAGGAACTTTTAATGTCTGTAATTAGAATGTTAGAGATAGGGTGACTTAGACCAGTGCTGCACTGTGAAAAATTGGATACTTACCCTAATTGAAAATTAATCACTTTTCATTACCAGGAAGGGATGCAGCTATTATTTTGAATGAGCTGAGATGCATTGTATGAATTATGGGCAAACAAATTCGTGTAGCCAAAGTTGGTGAGTTTGAGGCCAGTCTGTGCCAGAAGTAGCTCTGCTGATGTAATATGCTGGATAATAAAAATTGGGATCTATTTGTTTGACTGGCTTTTGACAGAATTTTGCTTTGCTCTAAGTTCTGATCCAGAGGATCACTGGTTTTTTTCAGTCATCCCTCCAGCTGACACAATTTGGGCATCATCACTTTAAACATCTGGGCAGGCAGAGTCACCTATACAGCCATATGGAATACAAAACATTTATGCAGCTCTGCCAGAAGCCTCGGGCAGATTTGAGCAATGGAATAACCCATTTAGTTAGTTACAGGGCTAGAAATGGAAGTGTGGATTACCACCTGTTGGCTGACCCATTCAGTGACTGTGCAGAAGAGCTGCCTTTCCCTGCTCATGTCACTGGAGCATATGAAAGGCAGCTCCTCATCCCATGTAATCACTAAAAGTTCACAGAAGTTTGGTCTCCCTGGCAGAGGCACTGGGGAGAAGGCAAAGGCAGCTTGAAGAAGAGAACACTTTTAGGCATGTACTCTGATGGAATTTTTTGTTTTGGGGGCACTGCAGGAAGGATAGTCCAAGCAGGGAAGTCTCTTGTGGTACCAGAAAGTGTCTGGATGAGCAGCACTTTCACATTAAAATATATTTTTCGAAGCAAATCTTTTCAGGTGAAAATGTGGATGAAAAAAGTGGGTTTTTTTGGTTTTGTTTTGATGAAAAAGTTACTTTAAAAAAAAAATTTTTTTAGCCAGTTCTGCTCTTTTTCTGTGTGTGTTCACTGACACCAGATTTATGACTTTAACCACTATGTGTGTCCCTCTCAGCATCCTATAGTGCCTTTGCATTTGTGAGGTGGCATTTTATGCTCAAAAGATGACGTGAAAATGTCACCATCTTGCTCAACAATTCTTCTCCCGTGCGTCTGTCACTGATTCCAGCTGCCAACTGCAAGGGCAGCAGGCACACAAAATCTGCTCCAAACATTGTGAGTTGGAAATAGTCTTTTGTCCAGACAGGAATTTCTCAAATTTTAGGAGCAATAAATGAGCATAACTGTGAGAGAGATACCTCCCTTCTCCTTGGCTCTAATAGCTTTGCTCTGGCTGCAGCAGAAAAGGTGAAATAGAAGCATTGGCTGTCCCTGCAGTTCCCTGAGCACAGCTGGACTGGCTGGGTCACACCTTCCCCTCCTGTCATTAGGCTGAGCAGGGATGTGGCTGCTCACGACTGGGTGATTGATGTCAAATGTAGTAGCAACATTAAATTTGTCTGAAATGGACAAAGAAAAACATTATTCACTGTAAAAATCTTGTCTAAAGTTCCCATCTAGCCACTGCTGCTCCTAAATTACACTTGTATGAATTTTAAAATGTTTTTTTGAATTTCTTGGCCTGTGATTGTTCCCAAGGTCACAAAATCAGGGAACTAAGGTCTGAAGCTTGTTAAAGATGGTAGTGAAAAATGTGCCTGTAATATATCTTCATATTTGCAAATGTATTTTATTGCTGTCCATATCCTGTGAGAAAAATCCAATGTTCTTAAAAGACAAGCACTGCTTGTTATAGAGACACTTATTAATGTTTATTAGAAACTCATTTCACTAACATCCATGGCTTTATTGGAAGTTCCTTAAGTAGCAAATCCAATTTCCTTTCTTATGCTTGTGCTTACTTAATTAACATCAAAAATTGAATGAGGCAAAACAAAGTTTGATATTCATTTTAATAAGTTATATAAAGTTAGCATAATCTCATTGAGGCCATTCCTCATCGCTCCAATTGCAGACACAAAGTGCCTTTGCAGCCGTTCAGAGTTTTACATCATATAGGTTAGATAACCTAGCAACTAATGAGAGAACCAGCAGGGAAAGGAATTAATTTTCAAGCAAACCCTTTACAGTCTGTGTTCTGGGGATGCAGGACTTTGTGCTGTGTGCTGGTGTGTGCTTGGCAGGTATCTGGGGATGCTCTGATATAGAAAAGGGCTGGGCCCTGATCCTGGGAGGGGGTGTGTTGCTGAAAACCTGCATAAAGCCATCAAGGAACCACGTGTTATGATGGTTACAAGGACAGAAATCAGGGATCTATGGCATGTTTCCAGTTACAACACCTTTTGTGAGTGGATCATCCCACCCTGCAGTGAGTTCAGCCTGACACGTGTGCCAGCTTAAGGCTGGTCCTGCTCCACTCTTCTCAGAATATCTGCCTGATCATGTGATGTCTGTTGACCTTAGAACAAGCGTTATCATATTGGAAAGTAATGATAAAAAAATCCCGTACTACAGTAAAGCTATTATAAGCTGTAGTGTTTGTGCCATTACTGGGGAATATGGTATTGATTTTTTAATAAATTATGCCATAACCTACATTTTTGCCTTAGGTTAACATTTAACACCAGCAGCAGAAGAAAGGTACAGTATACAAATATCAGGACAAGTTTTATTCCACCACAGACTTCAGAACGTGCTTTAAAACCAAGAGTGGTGGGGTCTTGGCCACCACTGTTTGT